>CM062567.1:170165464-170172964 GCA_031468815.1 Morus bassanus
TTAGGGTTAGGGTTAGGGTTAGGGTTAGGGTTAGGGTTAGGGTTAGGGTTAGGGTTAGGGTTAGGGTTAGGGTTAGGGTTAGGGTTAGGGTTAGGGTTAGGGTTAGGGTTAGGGTTAGGGTTAGGGTTAGGGTTAGGGTTAGGGTTAGGGTTAGGGTTAGGGTTAGGGTTAGGGTTAGGGTTAGGGTTAGGGTTAGGGTTAGGGTTAGGGTTAGGGTTAGGGTTAGGGTTAGGGTTAGGGTTAGGGTTAGGGTTAGGGTTAGGGTTAGGGTTAGGGTTAGGGTTAGGGTTAGGGTTAGGGTTAGGGTTAGGGTTAGGGTTAGGGTTAGGGTTAGGGTTAGGGTTAGGGTTAGGGTTAGGGTTAGGGTTAGGGTTAGGGTTAGGGTTAGGGTTAGGGTTAGGGTTAGGGTTAGGGTTAGGGTTAGGGTTAGGGTTAGGGTTAGGGTTAGGGTTAGGGTTAGGGTTAGGGTTAGGGTTAGGGTTAGGGTTAGGGTTAGGGTTAGGGTTAGGGTTAGGGTTAGGGTTAGGGTTAGGGTTAGGGTTAGGGTTAGGGTTAGGGTTAGGGTTAGGGTTAGGGTTAGGGTTAGGGTTAGGGTTAGGGTTAGGGTTAGGGTTAGGGTTAGGGTTAGGGTTAGGGTTAGGGTTAGGGTTAGGGTTAGGGTTAGGGTTAGGGTTAGGGTTAGGGTTAGGGTTAGGGTTAGGGTTAGGGTTAGGGTTAGGGTTAGGGTTAGGGTTAGGGTTAGGGTTAGGGTTAGGGTTAGGGTTAGGGTTAGGGTTAGGGTTAGGGTTAGGGTTAGGGTTAGGGTTAGGGTTAGGGTTAGGGTTAGGGTTAGGGTTAGGGTTAGGGTTAGGGTTAGGGTTAGGGTTAGGGTTAGGGTTAGGGTTAGGGTTAGGGTTAGGGTTAGGGTTAGGGTTAGGGTTAGGGTTAGGGTTAGGGTTAGGGTTAGGGTTAGGGTTAGGGTTAGGGTTAGGGTTAGGGTTAGGGTTAGGGTTAGGGTTAGGGTTAGGGTTAGGGTTAGGGTTAGGGTTAGGGTTAGGGTTAGGGTTAGGGTTAGGGTTAGGGTTAGGGTTAGGGTTAGGGTTAGGGTTAGGGTTAGGGTTAGGGTTAGGGTTAGGGTTAGGGTTAGGGTTAGGGTTAGGGTTAGGGTTAGGGTTAGGGTTAGGGTTAGGGTTAGGGTTAGGGTTAGGGTTAGGGTTAGGGTTAGGGTTAGGGTTAGGGTTAGGGTTAGGGTTAGGGTTAGGGTTAGGGTTAGGGTTAGGGTTAGGGTTAGGGTTAGGGTTAGGGTTAGGGTTAGGGTTAGGGTTAGGGTTAGGGTTAGGGTTAGGGTTAGGGTTAGGGTTAGGGTTAGGGTTAGGGTTAGGGTTAGGGTTAGGGTTAGGGTTAGGGTTAGGGTTAGGGTTAGGGTTAGGGTTAGGGTTAGGGTTAGGGTTAGGGTTAGGGTTAGGGTTAGGGTTAGGGTTAGGGTTAGGGTTAGGGTTAGGGTTAGGGTTAGGGTTAGGGTTAGGGTTAGGGTTAGGGTTAGGGTTAGGGTTAGGGTTAGGGTTAGGGTTAGGGTTAGGGTTAGGGTTAGGGTTAGGGTTAGGGTTAGGGTTAGGGTTAGGGTTAGGGTTAGGGTTAGGGTTAGGGTTAGGGTTAGGGTTAGGGTTAGGGTTAGGGTTAGGGTTAGGGTTAGGGTTAGGGTTAGGGTTAGGGTTAGGGTTAGGGTTAGGGTTAGGGTTAGGGTTAGGGTTAGGGTTAGGGTTAGGGTTAGGGTTAGGGTTAGGGTTAGGGTTAGGGTTAGGGTTAGGGTTAGGGTTAGGGTTAGGGTTAGGGTTAGGGTTAGGGTTAGGGTTAGGGTTAGGGTTAGGGTTAGGGTTAGGGTTAGGGTTAGGGTTAGGGTTAGGGTTAGGGTTAGGGTTAGGGTTAGGGTTAGGGTTAGGGTTAGGGTTAGGGTTAGGGTTAGGGTTAGGGTTAGGGTTAGGGTTAGGGTTAGGGTTAGGGTTAGGGTTAGGGTTAGGGTTAGGGTTAGGGTTAGGGTTAGGGTTAGGGTTAGGGTTAGGGTTAGGGTTAGGGTTAGGGTTAGGGTTAGGGTTAGGGTTAGGGTTAGGGTTAGGGTTAGGGTTAGGGTTAGGGTTAGGGTTAGGGTTAGGGTTAGGGTTAGGGTTAGGGTTAGGGTTAGGGTTAGGGTTAGGGTTAGGGTTAGGGTTAGGGTTAGGGTTAGGGTTAGGGTTAGGGTTAGGGTTAGGGTTAGGGTTAGGGTTAGGGTTAGGGTTAGGGTTAGGGTTAGGGTTAGGGTTAGGGTTAGGGTTAGGGTTAGGGTTAGGGTTAGGGTTAGGGTTAGGGTTAGGGTTAGGGTTAGGGTTAGGGTTAGGGTTAGGGTTAGGGTTAGGGTTAGGGTTAGGGTTAGGGTTAGGGTTAGGGTTAGGGTTAGGGTTAGGGTTAGGGTTAGGGTTAGGGTTAGGGTTAGGGTTAGGGTTAGGGTTAGGGTTAGGGTTAGGGTTAGGGTTAGGGTTAGGGTTAGGGTTAGGGTTAGGGTTAGGGTTAGGGTTAGGGTTAGGGTTAGGGTTAGGGTTAGGGTTAGGGTTAGGGTTAGGGTTAGGGTTAGGGTTAGGGTTAGGGTTAGGGTTAGGGTTAGGGTTAGGGTTAGGGTTAGGGTTAGGGTTAGGGTTAGGGTTAGGGTTAGGGTTAGGGTTAGGGTTAGGGTTAGGGTTAGGGTTAGGGTTAGGGTTAGGGTTAGGGTTAGGGTTAGGGTTAGGGTTAGGGTTAGGGTTAGGGTTAGGGTTAGGGTTAGGGTTAGGGTTAGGGTTAGGGTTAGGGGTTAGGGTTAGGGTTAGGGTTAGGGTTAGGGTTAGGGTTAGGGTTAGGGTTAGGGTTAGGGTTAGGGTTAGGGTTAGGGTTAGGGTTAGGGTTAGGGTTAGGGTTAGGGTTAGGGTTAGGGTTAGGGTTAGGGTTAGGGTTAGGGTTAGGGTTAGGGTTAGGGTTAGGGTTAGGGTTAGGGTTAGGGTTAGGGTTAGGGTTAGGGTTAGGGTTAGGGTTAGGGTTAGGGTTAGGGTTAGGGTTAGGGTTAGGGTTAGGGTTAGGGTTAGGGTTAGGGTTAGGGTTAGGGTTAGGGTTAGGGTTAGGGTTAGGGTTAGGGTTAGGGTTAGGGTTAGGGTTAGGGTTAGGGTTAGGGTTAGGGTTAGGGTTAGGGTTAGGGTTAGGGTTAGGGTTAGGGTTAGGGTTAGGGTTAGGGTTAGGGTTAGGGTTAGGGTTAGGGTTAGGGGTTAGGGTTAGGGTTAGGGTTAGGGTTAGGGTTAGGGTTAGGGTTAGGGTTAGGGTTAGGGTTAGGGTTAGGGTTAGGGTTAGGGTTAGGGTTAGGGTTAGGGTTAGGGTTAGGGTTAGGGTTAGGGTTAGGGTTAGGGTTAGGGTTAGGGTTAGGGTTAGGGTTAGGGTTAGGGTTAGGGTTAGGGTTAGGGTTAGGGTTAGGGTTAGGGTTAGGGTTAGGGTTAGGGTTAGGGTTAGGGTTAGGGTTAGGGTTAGGGTTAGGGTTAGGGTTAGGGTTAGGGTTAGGGTTAGGGTTAGGGTTAGGGTTAGGGTTAGGGTTAGGGTTAGGGTTAGGGTTAGGGTTAGGGTTAGGGTTAGGGTTAGGGTTAGGGTTAGGGTTAGGGTTAGGGTTAGGGTTAGGGTTAGGGTTAGGGTTAGGGTTAGGGTTAGGGTTAGGGTTAGGGTTAGGGTTAGGGTTAGGGTTAGGGTTAGGGTTAGGGTTAGGGTTAGGGTTAGGGTTAGGGTTAGGGTTAGGGTTAGGGTTAGGGTTAGGGTTAGGGTTAGGGTTAGGGTTAGGGTTAGGGTTAGGGTTAGGGTTAGGGTTAGGGTTAGGGTTAGGGTTAGGGTTAGGGTTAGGGTTAGGGTTAGGGTTAGGGTTAGGGTTAGGGTTAGGGTTAGGGTTAGGGTTAGGGTTAGGGTTAGGGTTAGGGTTAGGGTTAGGGTTAGGGTTAGGGTTAGGGTTAGGGTTAGGGTTAGGGTTAGGGTTAGGGTTAGGGTTAGGGTTAGGGTTAGGGTTAGGGTTAGGGTTAGGGTTAGGGTTAGGGTTAGGGTTAGGGTTAGGGTTAGGGTTAGGGTTAGGGTTAGGGTTAGGGTTAGGGTTAGGGTTAGGGTTAGGGTTAGGGTTAGGGTTAGGGTTAGGGTTAGGGTTAGGGTTAGGGTTAGGGTTAGGGTTAGGGTTAGGGTTAGGGTTAGGGTTAGGGTTAGGGTTAGGGTTAGGGTTAGGGTTAGGGTTAGGGTTAGGGTTAGGGTTAGGGTTAGGGTTAGGGTTAGGGTTAGGGTTAGGGTTAGGGTTAGGGTTAGGGTTAGGGTTAGGGTTAGGGTTAGGGTTAGGGTTAGGGTTAGGGTTAGGGTTAGGGTTAGGGTTAGGGTTAGGGTTAGGGTTAGGGTTAGGGTTAGGGTTAGGGTTAGGGTTAGGGTTAGGGTTAGGGTTAGGGTTAGGGTTAGGGTTAGGGTTAGGGTTAGGGTTAGGGTTAGGGTTAGGGTTAGGGTTAGGGTTAGGGTTAGGGTTAGGGTTAGGGTTAGGGTTAGGGTTAGGGTTAGGGTTAGGGTTAGGGTTAGGGTTAGGGTTAGGGTTAGGGTTAGGGTTAGGGTTAGGGTTAGGGTTAGGGTTAGGGTTAGGGTTAGGGTTAGGGTTAGGGTTAGGGTTAGGGTTAGGGTTAGGGTTAGGGTTAGGGTTAGGGTTAGGGTTAGGGTTAGGGTTAGGGTTAGGGTTAGGGTTAGGGTTAGGGTTAGGGTTAGGGTTAGGGTTAGGGTTAGGGTTAGGGTTAGGGTTAGGGTTAGGGTTAGGGTTAGG
This sequence comes from Morus bassanus, assembly GCA_031468815.1. Taxonomy (NCBI): domain Eukaryota; kingdom Metazoa; phylum Chordata; class Aves; order Suliformes; family Sulidae; genus Morus; species Morus bassanus. Next base: position 170,170,260 of record CM062567.1, read on the forward strand.
GTTAGGGTTAGGGTTAGGGTTAGGGTTAGGGTTAGGGTTAGGGTTAGGGTTAGGGTTAGGGTTAGGGTTAGGGTTAGGGTTAGGGTTAGGGTTAGGGTTAGGGTTAGGGTTAGGGTTAGGGTTAGGGTTAGGGTTAGGGTTAGGGTTAGGGTTAGGGTTAGGGTTAGGGTTAGGGTTAGGGTTAGGGTTAGGGTTAGGGTTAGGGTTAGGGTTAGGGTTAGGGTTAGGGTTAGGGTTAGGGTTAGGGTTAGGGTTAGGGTTAGGGTTAGGGTTAGGGTTAGGGTTAGGGTTAGGGTTAGGGTTAGGGTTAGGGTTAGGGTTAGGGTTAGGGTTAGGGTTAGGGTTAGGGTTAGGGTTAGGGTTAGGGTTAGGGTTAGGGTTAGGGTTAGGGTTAGGGTTAGGGTTAGGGTTAGGGTTAGGGTTAGGGTTAGGGTTAGGGTTAGGGTTAGGGTTAGGGTTAGGGTTAGGGTTAGGGTTAGGGTTAGGGTTAGGGTTAGGGTTAGGGTTAGGGTTAGGGTTAGGGTTAGGGTTAGGGTTAGGGTTAGGGTTAGGGTTAGGGTTAGGGTTAGGGTTAGGGTTAGGGTTAGGGTTAGGGTTAGGGTTAGGGTTAGGGTTAGGGTTAGGGTTAGGGTTAGGGTTAGGGTTAGGGTTAGGGTTAGGGTTAGGGTTAGGGTTAGGGTTAGGGTTAGGGTTAGGGTTAGGGTTAGGGTTAGGGTTAGGGTTAGGGTTAGGGTTAGGGTTAGGGTTAGGGTTAGGGTTAGGGTTAGGGTTAGGGTTAGGGTTAGGGTTAGGGTTAGGGTTAGGGTTAGGGTTAGGGTTAGGGTTAGGGTTAGGGTTAGGGTTAGGGTTAGGGTTAGGGTTAGGGTTAGGGTTAGGGTTAGGGTTAGGGTTAGGGTTAGGGTTAGGGTTAGGGTTAGGGTTAGGGTTAGGGTTAGGGTTAGGGTTAGGGTTAGGGTTAGGGTTAGGGTTAGGGTTAGGGTTAGGGTTAGGGTTAGGGTTAGGGTTAGGGTTAGGGTTAGGGTTAGGGTTAGGGTTAGGGTTAGGGTTAGGGTTAGGGTTAGGGTTAGGGTTAGGGTTAGGGTTAGGGTTAGGGTTAGGGTTAGGGTTAGGGTTAGGGTTAGGGTTAGGGTTAGGGTTAGGGTTAGGGTTAGGGTTAGGGTTAGGGTTAGGGTTAGGGTTAGGGTTAGGGTTAGGGTTAGGGTTAGGGTTAGGGTTAGGGTTAGGGTTAGGGTTAGGGTTAGGGTTAGGGTTAGGGTTAGGGTTAGGGTTAGGGTTAGGGTTAGGGTTAGGGTTAGGGTTAGGGTTAGGGTTAGGGTTAGGGTTAGGGTTAGGGTTAGGGTTAGGGTTAGGGTTAGGGTTAGGGTTAGGGTTAGGGTTAGGGTTAGGGTTAGGGTTAGGGTTAGGGTTAGGGTTAGGGTTAGGGTTAGGGTTAGGGTTAGGGTTAGGGTTAGGGTTAGGGTTAGGGTTAGGGTTTAGGGTTAGGGTTAGGGTTAGGGTTAGGGTTAGGGTTAGGGTTAGGGTTAGGGTTAGGGTTAGGGTTAGGGTTAGGGTTAGGGTTAGGGTTAGGGTTAGGGTTAGGGTTAGGGTTAGGGTTAGGGTTAGGGTTAGGGTTAGGGTTAGGGTTAGGGTTAGGGTTAGGGTTAGGGTTAGGGTTAGGGTTAGGGTTAGGGTTAGGGTTAGGGTTAGGGTTAGGGTTAGGGTTAGGGTTAGGGTTAGGGTTAGGGTTAGGGTTAGGGTTAGGGTTAGGGTTAGGGTTAGGGTTAGGGTTAGGGTTAGGGTTAGGGTTAGGGTTAGGGTTAGGGTTAGGGTTAGGGTTAGGGTTAGGGTTAGGGTTAGGGTTAGGGTTAGGGTTAGGGTTAGGGTTAGGGTTAGGGTTAGGGTTAGGGTTAGGGTTAGGGTTAGGGTTAGGGTTAGGGTTAGGGTTAGGGTTAGGGTTAGGGTTAGGGTTAGGGTTAGGGTTAGGGTTAGGGTTAGGGTTAGGGTTAGGGTTAGGGTTAGGGTTAGGGTTAGGGTTAGGGTTAGGGTTAGGGTTAGGGTTAGGGTTAGGGTTAGGGTTAGGGTTAGGGTTAGGGTTAGGGTTAGGGTTAGGGTTAGGGTTAGGGTTAGGGTTAGGGTTAGGGTTAGGGTTAGGGTTAGGGTTAGGGTTAGGGTTAGGGTTAGGGTTAGGGTTAGGGTTAGGGTTAGGGTTAGGGTTAGGGTTAGGGTTAGGGTTAGGGTTAGGGTTAGGGTTAGGGTTAGGGTTAGGGTTAGGGTTAGGGTTAGGGTTAGGGTTAGGGTTAGGGTTAGGGTTAGGGTTAGGGTTAGGGTTAGGGTTAGGGTTAGGGTTAGGGTTAGGGTTAGGGTTAGGGTTAGGGTTAGGGTTAGGGTTAGGGTTAGGGTTAGGGTTAGGGTTAGGGTTAGGGTTAGGGTTAGGGTTAGGGTTAGGGTTAGGGTTAGGGTTAGGGTTAGGGTTAGGGTTAGGGTTAGGGTTAGGGTTAGGGTTAGGGTTAGGGTTAGGGTTAGGGTTAGGGTTAGGGTTAGGGTTAGGGTTAGGGTTAGGGTTAGGGTTAGGGTTAGGGTTAGGGTTAGGGTTAGGGTTAGGGTTAGGGTTAGGGTTAGGGTTAGGGTTAGGGTTAGGGTTAGGGTTAGGGTTAGGGTTAGGGTTAGGGTTAGGGTTAGGGTTAGGGTTAGGGTTAGGGTTAGGGTTAGGGTTAGGGTTAGGGTTA
>CM062568.1:5000-7500 GCA_031468815.1 Morus bassanus
CCCTAACCCTAACCCTAACCCTAACCCTAACCCTAACCCTAACCCTAACCCTAACCCTAACCCTAACCCTAACCCTAACCCTAACCCTAACCCTAACCCTAACCCTAACCCTAACCCTAACCCTAACCCTAACCCTAACCCTAACCCTAACCCTAACCCTAACCCTAACCCTAACCCTAACCCTAACCCTAACCCTAACCCTAACCCTAACCCTAACCCTAACCCTAACCCTAACCCTAACCCTAACCCTAACCCTAACCCTAACCCTAACCCTAACCCTAACCCTAACCCTAACCCTAACCCTAACCCTAACCCTAACCCTAACCCTAACCCTAACCCTAACCCTAACCCTAACCCTAACCCTAACCCTAACCCTAACCCTAACCCTAACCCTAACCCTAACCCTAACCCTAACCCTAACCCTAACCCTAACCCTAACCCTAACCCTAACCCTAACCCTAACCCTAACCCTAACCCTAACCCTAACCCTAACCCTAACCCTAACCCTAACCCTAACCCTAACCCTAACCCTAACCCTAACCCTAACCCTAACCCTAACCCTAACCCTAACCCTAACCCTAACCCTAACCCTAACCCTAACCCTAACCCTAACCCTAACCCTAACCCTAACCCTAACCCTAACCCTAACCCTAACCCTAACCCTAACCCTAACCCTAACCCTAACCCTAACCCTAACCCTAACCCTAACCCTAACCCTAACCCTAACCCTAACCCTAACCCTAACCCTAACCCTAACCCTAACCCTAACCCTAACCCTAACCCTAACCCTAACCCTAACCCTAACCCTAACCCTAACCCTAACCCTAACCCTAACCCTAACCCTAACCCTAACCCTAACCCTAACCCTAACCCTAACCCTAACCCTAACCCTAACCCTAACCCTAACCCTAACCCTAACCCTAACCCTAACCCTAACCCTAACCCTAACCCTAACCCTAACCCTAACCCTAACCCTAACCCTAACCCTAACCCTAACCCTAACCCTAACCCTAACCCTAACCCTAACCCTAACCCTAACCCTAACCCTAACCCTAACCCTAACCCTAACCCTAACCCTAACCCTAACCCTAACCCTAACCCTAACCCTAACCCTAACCCTAACCCTAACCCTAACCCTAACCCTAACCCTAACCCTAACCCTAACCCTAACCCTAACCCTAACCCTAACCCTAACCCTAACCCTAACCCTAACCCTAACCCTAACCCTAACCCTAACCCTAACCCTAACCCTAACCCTAACCCTAACCCTAACCCTAACCCTAACCCTAACCCTAACCCTAACCCTAACCCTAACCCTAACCCTAACCCTAACCCTAACCCTAACCCTAACCCTAACCCTAACCCTAACCCTAACCCTAACCCTAACCCTAACCCTAACCCTAACCCTAACCCTAACCCTAACCCTAACCCTAACCCTAACCCTAACCCTAACCCTAACCCTAACCCTAACCCTAACCCTAACCCTAACCCTAACCCTAACCCTAACCCTAACCCTAACCCTAACCCTAACCCTAACCCTAACCCTAACCCTAACCCTAACCCTAACCCTAACCCTAACCCTAACCCTAACCCTAACCCTAACCCTAACCCTAACCCTAACCCTAACCCTAACCCTAACCCTAACCCTAACCCTAACCCTAACCCTAACCCTAACCCTAACCCTAACCCTAACCCTAACCCTAACCCTAACCCTAACCCTAACCCTAACCCTAACCCTAACCCTAACCCTAACCCTAACCCTAACCCTAACCCTAACCCTAACCCTAACCCTAACCCTAACCCTAACCCTAACCCTAACCCTAACCCTAACCCTAACCCTAACCCTAACCCTAACCCTAACCCTAACCCTAACCCTAACCCTAACCCTAACCCTAACCCTAACCCTAACCCTAACCCTAACCCTAACCCTAACCCTAACCCTAACCCTAACCCTAACCCTAACCCTAACCCTAACCCTAACCCTAACCCTAACCCTAACCCTAACCCTAACCCTAACCCTAACCCTAACCCTAACCCTAACCCTAACCCTAACCCTAACCCTAACCCTAACCCTAACCCTAACCCTAACCCTAACCCTAACCCTAACCCTAACCCTAACCCTAACCCTAACCCTAACCCTAACCCTAACCCTAACCCTAACCCTAACCCTAACCCTAACCCTAACCCTAACCCTAACCCTAACCCTAACCCTAACCCTAACCCTAACCCTAACCCTAACCCTAACCCTAATGACCCTAACCCTAACCCTAACCCTAACCCTAACCCTAACCCTAACCCTAACCCTAACCCTAACCCTAACCCTAACCCTAACCCTAACCCTAACCCTAACCCTAACCCTAACCCTAACCCTAACCCTAACCCTAACCCTAACCCTAACCCTAACCCTAACCCTAACCCTAACCCTAACCCTAACCCTAACCCTAACCCTAACCCTAACCCTAACCCTAACCCTAACCCTAACCCTAACCCTAACCCTAAC
>CM062568.1:610000-790669 GCA_031468815.1 Morus bassanus
GTTCCACTGAACAAGCAATTCTGAGAGTATGATTTGCTCAGGAACTTTACTTTAATCTGCTAATGTATTTTATAAATGACAAGAAAGCAAGCAATCAGATTTGCCTGGGAAGATCTACCTTCAATAATGTGATGCTTTCTGGACATGTCACACACCGCCTGCAAGGTCCTGCTGGAAAACAGCAATTAATTTGGCTGAAAGCAGGTTGCGTCCCTGGAAAACAGAAACCCCAATGCCTCTCTTTCCCAGGTGGGAGGGGTGAAGGTGATGCGGGGAACTGGATCTCAAAAGCATGGGAGTATTGAAACCACACGTAAAGTGAAGCTCTTCAAAGACTGGTGTTGGGGAAACTTGTGCATCACCAGAGGCCCCTTTATGAGACCTTGTCTGTGTGACTGTAACTCGGTATGGCCAAGAAAGATGCTTTAAAGGAAGGTGCAAAGAGGAAAACTGCTTGTGCAACTATGAGCAGAGCTCTGGTCTTGTGAAAGGGGACAAAAGAGCAGAGACTAGTTTGCTTAGCAAATGTCAGGCTGGGTTGTGTGGCTCTATAGACACAATGGAGTAAAAATGCCAGGGAGGGAAAAGTGTACTCAGATTCAGTTTCAGAGATGATAGAAACTGGACAGGAATACACTGAGAGAGGAAAGTAGAGGTGATTTCCCAGCTGTTGGAGCAGGATGGAGGGTTGCTGCAGTCTTCCAGCAGATGCATGAAAGCAAAATATCCTAGGATGATGCTATCAGTTTTTCAGGGTAAGACAAGCTGTCACACCTAAAGCAACAGCCACTTGGCTCTGTGATACACAAGGTCATTTTCAGCTCCATCTTTCTAGATACAGAGCAAGACAAATGGGAGTTGAAAATGGGAAATCAAACAGTCAGTCCTGAGGGAGGGATTAAAAATTCTCCTGCAGGTCTGGAGTAAAACTTCCATCATCTGAGGTTTACTTACTTCCACGTCTCAGGGTGGCATGTGGAAGAAGGCTAACTCTTCTCTGCTTGTTTTGTACAGGAACTATGGGACATCAAATGATGCCAGCAAATGTCAGGCTCATAGGAAAGGGAAGGGGTTATTTCACAAAAGGTGCCTTTAGTTTGTGAAACTCCTTGCTAAAAGACAGTGTGGGTGCTAAAATTTTGCACAGAAGAGACTAGATGGGTTTCTCAGGTGGGGTTAATAAAAATGGAGAAACCAAATCCGGCTCTGGAAGTCCCTGAGCTACAAACTGTTGGAAGCTGGGGAGGCACTCAGGAGAGGTATCATGGTATGTTTCCTTCCTCATATTCTTCCCTAAGGGTCTGCTTTTGATGCTGGACATAGGGTCTGAGGCTGGATGGACCTTTGGTGTGACCCAGGGTATGGGTGTCGTTGTGTGCCTGGGCTCTCTTCAGTCAGGCTCCTGCAGTGACCACCATGCCCTACTCGTGTCCCACCAACACCTCGCTGTCGGAGCTGCACCTGATGGGCATCCCGGGGCTGCAGCACCTGCACCACTGGATCGCCCTCCCCTTATGCATCATGTACCTCATCACGCTGGCTGGGAACAGCACCCTCCTGTGCGTGATAAAGGCTGATCCCAGCCTGCACCTGCCCATGTTCCTCTTCCTGTCCATGCTGGCTGTCATTGACCTGGTGATGTCCACCTCCATCACCCCCAAAATGCTGGGCATCTTCTGGTTTCACTCCACTGCCATCAGCCTGGATGCTTGTCTTACCCAGATGTACTTTGTTCATGCTTTCTCCGTGATGGAGTCTGGGGTGCTGGTGGCGATGGCCTTTGACCGCTACGTGGCCATTTGCAATCCACTGCGGTACTTGTCCATCCTGACTAGCCCTGTTGTGGCTGCCATTGGCTTGGCTGCCTTGCTCAGGGCTGTGGTTTTCATGAGCCCCCTCACCTTCCAGATTCGCTACCTGCCTCTCTGCAGCCCGGCAGTCGTGGAGCACTCATACTGCGAACACTTGGCCGTACTCAAACTGGCCTGCGGGGACGCTGCCTCCAGCAACACCTACAGCCTCTCCGTCTCCACCTACGTGGTCAGCTTCGACTCACTGCTCATCGCCCTCTCGTACACGCTCATCCTCAGAGCTGTGCTCAGCCTCTCCTCCCCGCAAGCCCGCAAAAAAGCCTTCAGCACCTGCGGCTCACACCTCTGCGTCATGGCCCTCTTCTACATCCCTGGGCTGCTCTCCATGTACATGGAGAGGTACCACCAGGAGCTCCCTCCCCACATCCAGGTCCTGTTGGCTGATCTCTACCTCCTCATCCCACCAGCATTCAACCCACTGATCTATGGCATCAGGATGAAGCAAATTCGTGATGGAGCCCACAGGATGATCTCCTGGAGGAGACCCATGGCAGGAGGGATTGGGCCTGGCCTTCAAGGCACAAGGCTGACACTCATGAAGACAAATTCCATTCCCTAGAATGGCCAAAATCTCTGCTGGACCTTGGTGTGGCTCTCAGTTTCATTCAGACGCAGGTGTGAAATGTTGGCACCCAGTGAATTCAGGTCAGCACCAAGGGCTTCAGCTGGTTGTTCTGCCTGTCCCTAGCACAAGGCAGGGACATTGGCACAGCACCTCTGGGTGGTCCAGCTCCCTCAGATCTCCAAGCATAAATATGATTGCAGCCACCACCTAACCTTGGTCTGGCAAAATGACCTAGTGCAGCTGGACCACAGAAAACAGCTGTTTCCTTACCATATCACTTTATGTGCATCAGAGCTATGCCAAGAGATGTAAGGGACATGGGATCACAAGACCACGGGATAACTCAGGCTGCAAGGGACCTCAGGAGGTCTCTAGTCCAACCTCCTGCTCTACGCAGGGTCACCTACAAGGTCAGACCAGGTTGCTGAGAACATGCCCTCCCTCTCGGTGAAGGTCTGTCAGCCCTGGGGAGCAGGTACCCACAGACTGTCACTAGCGCCCTGAATGCACAAACACAGCACACACTTCATCTATCTCTTACCAAAGCAAATCACCTGAACACCTCTCTGAGTCTCCCCTCCCTCTGTTCTCCACCCCTACAGCGGGGCTGCACCAGAGCATCTATTCAGTAGCACCCTGTTGCCATCTCCTTGACAAATTCTCCATGCTCTAACAGGTGAAGGTGCCCTAGTGGAAGCGGCAGTCGGTCCCTCTGGGCAGGAGAAGTGCCATGGGGGCCAGTAAGGACAGCTGAGGTGCCCACTCGTCTCTGGGCGTTGCTGCACTTCTGTCCTGCGCAGGGCAGAGGGCTCTGCATTGCTCCACCAGCCCTCTCCGTGCACCATGGAACGGGTTTTGTCTGGGACAGCGTTAATTTTCTTCATAGTAGTTTGTATGATGATGTGTTGGATTTGTGATGAAAGCAGTTGTATTGGGTCTGGCTGAGATGGAGTTCGTTTTCCCCACAGCAGCCCTCATGGTGCTTTGTATCGGTAGCTAGAAAGGTGTTGATAACAGACCAGTATTTTGGCTACTGCTGAGCGGTGCTCGCACAGCATCAAGGCTGTCTCTCCAACCTTCCCCCCTCACCCAGTGGGCTGGGGGTGAGCAAGATCTTGGGAAGGGACCCTGTCCTGCTGCGGAGGGGAGTGATAGAGCGGCTTGGTGGGCACCTGGCGTCCAGCCAGGGTCAACCCACTGCAGCAGTGTTGATAACACGGAGATGTTTTATTTACTGCTGAGCAGTGCTTGCACAGCCTCAGGACCTTTTCTGCTCCTCACGTTGCCCCAGCAGCAAGTAGCCTTGGGGTGCACAAGGAGTTGGGAGGGGACACAGCCAGGACAGCTGACCCCAACTGACCCCAGGGATGTTCCAGACCGTACGACATCACGCTCAGCAATAAAAACTGGAGCAGGGAGGTTTGCCAGGACTGCCCTTGCCCAGGGACTGGCTGGGCATCAGTCGGCTGGCGGTGAGCAAGTGGGCTTTTTTGCGTCACTTGTTTTTCTGGGGTTTGTTTTTCTTTGTTGTTGTTGGTTCTGTTTTGTTTTTTTCTTTCTTATTATTAAACTGTCTTTATCTCAACCCATGAGTTTTCTCACTTTTACTCTTCCAATTCTCTCCCCCATCCCACTGCGGGGAGGACTGAGTGAGCGGCTGTGTGGGGCTCAGCTGCCCACTGGGGTTAAACCACGACAACCATGGATGCCGTCATCCTGCAGGGATCTGCAGCAGGAACCTGTCTGCCAGGTGCCGAGGCTGTTAGGTTGTGTGATTAAAGGTTCACCTCCATAAACCCGAAGGAGCAGAGGAAGACAGCAGGCAGGGGAACCCCAATATCCCCCTCAGAGCCAGCAAAGCCCCAGCCCAGCTGCTTCCCAGGCTGTCCCAGGAGGATGGTCAGCCCATGTCCAGGAGTGAGCCCTCCAAGTTGGTCAATGGCAGTAGGTCTCCCTCCTTGCAAACTGACATGGGGTACTGCCTATGGGGTGGGGGTACAATCAGTATGGGATGCTAGGAAGAGCACTTTGGGGCTGTGTGGCACTCAGGCACAGGATGTTTAGAGGAGGAACCAAAGGCTGGGAATGGGAGGGATAAGGGGGACTGGGGGCAAACAAATGTGGAAAAACAGCAGCATAAGGGGATGAAAGGGTCCAGTCCCATGTAAACATGGTCTTGGTCCACATGCTTGTCTCTCCATGCCTGGTGCCTGATCAGCACAGTCCATGTGTGAGCATGGAGGGCTGAGCACCAGCTGCAGGAGTGGGGACCACAAACCATAGAGGCCCACGAGCCCAGAGCACAGCACCTGGAGAGACTGGGGTGCACACCTGTGGGGTGGGTATATACATCAGTGTGCAATTACCAGCAAACATCAAGCAAGACCAGCCAGCGAGTAGGCTGAGATTTGGGAGCCAGGTATCAGCGAGGCTGTAAGTCTGGGCTGGATGCTGGAGAGACCAGAGAGTTTGATTGCTACCGGAGGGACCAAGGGTGTCCAAGCTACATGACCGCAGAGACCATGGGGTCAGCTACTGGAGAGAGCTGTTCGCGTGTGTGTATGTGCATGAGGCAACTGGGGAGACCAGGGACCCAGGACCAACTACTGGGTAGACTGAGCATATAAGTTCAGCTACCAGAGGGATCCATACTGTATATATGTATATACAATTTCCTCTAAAAGCATTCATCCTAATCACCCAGAGAGAACAGGATCAGGCCATCGATGCTGTTTGTGATGTGTGTGTGTTTTCAGTCTGTGTTGACCTGTGTGGCTGACTGGTCTCCACTTGCAAATAACCTGGGGCAGGGTCCGTGTTTGCACCCTGTGGTCCAGATCAGCAGCCAGGAATCTCCTGGGTGCAAAAGCAATGAACACACTGACATGTATGACATGACAGGCTCCAAAGTGTGTGAGAAGCTTGGGGGACCACCTTTGGGAAGAAAGTCTTGCTTTGGGTGTACCAAAACTTCCTGATCTGCCATTGAGACAGATCAACCAGAGACATGAACTCCAAGCAAAACAGCCTAAATATAAGAGTTTTTCTTGAAAGCATGCTCCCTACCTGCAGTCTAACACTGTGTCCCTGCCCCAGCGCGTGACCTGACCACGGAAGACGTTCCCTCTGCTCGACCAGACACAGTACCCTTTTGTGTGTCTGGAAAGGAGAAACTGCAAGGCATCATTGCCGTCCAACACGCAGACATCCTGCAGGGCGGAGGGGCGGGTGCATGTCTGGCTGGCTGGGCTTGTTCAGGTGTGGAGAAGACATGGGTCCCTGGAGGGAGAAGAGGCCAAGAAAAAAGCATGTAAGACCATGGCAGTAGAGATAATATTGAGTCCACGTGGAGTTGGGTGAGGGATGGTAGAAACATCCTGTCCTGCTATAGCTCTTGTGGGCTGCTTTGAGGTGGAAGCTCTGACGGACTGAAGCATCCCGAATGTCAGGGCTGACGCACCCATCCTACATCAGGTCTGTGCCTCCCAGACCATGCATGAGGACAGGCAGTCCCAGACACGCTCCCAGGCTCTCCAGGGCAGGTGGTCGGCTGGAGTAGAGTTCATGGGACAAGACAGCTCACATGGGGATCACTCAAGGAAACAGATGTGTTGGAGGCTGCATCTCCATCTCACACCCTGAGCGTGCACACACATTCCTCTGGGAAAGTGCTGAGCTGGAGACAGGACACAGGGGCTGTGACGAAAGTGCTCTTAGGGCAGGGAATCCATCTGCAGGACAAAATCCCCGCTTTAGGAAAACCTTCCCTTTCTGACAAAATCTCGAGGAATGACATTCCCTGCACATCACAAACAACCATGTCTTCATCTCCTCCCCCATCTCACACGTCCCTCATTGCTGAGCCCCTGCGCTGAACAAATCCTGTACTGTTCAACGAGATTCCAGGGGGGGCAGGTAGAACTGAGAGTGGAGACAGAAGAGACAGGACGAGGTAGAAGAGGGTCTTAGTGGGACAGAGCTGGGATGGAAGCTCTCCAGAGCAGTCCCACCTCTCCCCCCAGTTCTGTGCTTGTATGGACCTGACGCAGCCCAGTCAGCACAGTGAAATAAGTGTACCTGCTTGCCTTATACCAGGTAGGATAACTTTATATGGATGACAGGAGAACAAAGGATGAGCTCCACTTCAGAATGGCGTTCCTTTTGTACTGCACTTCCGCTCACACATAGGTTCTCATCTGCACTTCTTCCTTTTTTTGGAAAATAAGCTGAAAAATTAGGGAAAATTAGGGGTTTATTCCCTAATGAGCTGGCATTCTGCTAATGATCCTTAAAGGCCGGCCTTATACCTGCTGGAGACTTGCTATCACGTGTGGTTTCCTTATGCATAATCAGGAGGCATCGTTCCTCACCTATGTACTGCATGGTACAGCCAAGGCTCAGGACCTGCTGTGACATCCCACCTCCCTTGCACAAATTCTTTTCAGGGATTCAACAGACATAAAAGTTTACTGTAATGGTTCTGAGTGGAGAGAAGAGTGGAAAGCTAGAGTTTCCAAACCATCTTGCTCTCTCGGGCAAAACCAAAGGGATTTTTCTCCACTTCAGATGAACTACTTAGTTTACATTCTGTGCATTGGTCTCATGGGCACCCAGCAGGCTCTGGAGACCGCCATAACCCTGAGACCCCAATGGTACGACGCTATGAGAGAGAGCTAATGAAAGAAGCTGAATCAGTCTTGACCATATCCATCTCCTCACAGGACAGAAAGCCTAATCTCTGTGCCCTCCATCTGCTGTCCCTTAGGGGATTTCCAGAGGACGGATTAATACCCCAGCCTTGCTGCACTTAGAGATACACAGAGATGTACTGCTGCAGCCCTCCGGGTGACAGTCCTACAGGTGAGACAGATACCCGTGCTTATCCTTCTCGGCAGACCGGCATCAGAAGCCTTTGCTTAGGCTGCAAAGCTCTTCTGTGCCATGTTTTTCCATCTCCCAGGACAAGAATCCCCTGTGATCAGGGTTCTTCAGTACTGCTGCAATACTAATAGCAATATTGTGGCAGGCACTGGCTGTAGAAGAGAGCTTCTGGAAGCAAATATACTCTTGCCTTGGATGTAGGCACCTGGGGACGCAGCTCTGGATTCAGACACATGTAAGTGCCTGGAGGTAGGTGTCCACACATGCTTGTGTGAGTGCTTGGTGTCTAAGCACCGAGTACAGCCAGCAGAGATCCAGCCCCTATGGTCAGCAGGTCCTGGAGAGCAACTCGGCTCACGCTAGGGCAGACCCCTACCTTTAGGGAGTCAGTTACTCTGTAGGCTCCATGCCCGAGCTCTTTGATTGCAACAGGGTCTCAGATCCTCAGGGAGTCATTCCACTGCCCCTTAGTTGGATGTCTACAGCCACTTGAGACACCCACAGGTACCCAAGGCATCCACATTGGAGAGACAGACCATCACCCAGGGTTTGCAGGGACCTGCACCCTGCTGGGTGTAAAGGAAGTAGAGGCCACGTGGGATGCACAGGGAGGGTCTCAGGTGGCTCTAGGCACCTGTGTTTAGGCAGCTGAATGATGCCCCGAGTCTTTGCGGAGGGATCCTCATGTAGACCCTGAGTTCTGGTGTGTTAGGCTGGGGCTGGCGCCATCCCAGGGTGCACAGCTCTGTTTTGCAGCAGGGGCTGGTCTGAAAGGCTGGTCCGTGTGGATCTGCTCGGGAGCACGGGTCGGTGAAAGCAGCCACGGGTTAAGCTCGCTGCTCAAATCTGGAGTCACACTTGTCTCCTGCAGCTGCTCGTTACCAGGATGCAGAGGGTCAGTGCAGAGCAATTATGTGCAGTAATTAAAAAGGATTTTTGATCCTGTTTCAGCCTCTAAAATGTCCTGATTCGCAGACATTTAGGCCAGAAGGTAAGTCCTTCTGTCTGGACCAGTCTTTTCAGCCAGCAGCTCCTGCAGCAACCCCAAACCTGGGCCTAAGCTGTAGTTCAAATGGAGCAGTACAAAAGCCTGCTCTCTATTTTAAAACTTCAAATGCTGGGTTTCCGTAGTTGTATCCCAATATCTTCTTTATTTCTGTTCTGAATTTATCTAGCTTCTGCTTCTCACTACTGCCACACTGGCCACGTCTAATGTTAAATTTTAGCCTAAATGATCCTGTACACAGGTGAATTTTACTCTATGTTTTCACTAGCATGGGTATTGTCAGCCATGAGCCACCCCACAGCTTGCTGCTTGCTAAAAAGCTATTGGTGTATGATCATCCGGGCAATTTCTTTTAACAGGCAGGGATCTGGTGTGGTCATTGCCAGCCTGGTCTTTGCCACTATGTTGGGCCCATTGCAGGGAAGCCAGGGCTGCTCAGGCAAAAGCACTGTCTGAGGGAAGCTGGATGCTGACCTTTTTCTCTCCTCTTGCAGCTTATTTCAAGGTGTCAGTTGAGCGGTGGTGAGCAACCGACAAAGAAATAAGCCTTTTGCAAGCAAAGAGCTGTAAAAGTCCCTTGGTTATCCCTGGTGGCACAACTTGAACCATGAACTTCTTCACCTTATAGGAACTTTTAAGCCATAACAGCCCCATTTATTCAGCATTTCTGATCCATAACCCCCTAGCTGGTCACGTTATGCTGTAGCGCTCCCGTCTCACACATCGTAATAACAATGTGGATTCCTGATTTGGCTCTTGCACTGATGCAGAGTCCCCACCTTATCCCCCTTAGTTCTGGCCATCTCAGGGCTCAAAACTGGACTCCTTTTTTTAAGCACAAAAGCAAGGTTCTCCTGCATGGCTTCTGATCCTTTCAACCGCCCCAACAGCAGCTCCTCCTCTTTCATCCTTGTGGGTGTCCCCAACCTGGAAGCTTTCCCCACCTGCCTGGGTGTCCTTTTCTGCTCAGGCTATATCATCGCCTTGGTAGGAAATGGTGTAGTTTTGCTTGGCATTGGGCTGGACAACTCCCTGCGTGACCCCATCCATTGCTTCCTGGGCATGCTGGCGGTCATCGATGTGGTGATGGTGACATGCATCATCCCCAAGATGCTGAGCGTGTTCTGGCTGAACTCTACAGAGATTGGTTACATGGCCTGTTTTGTTCAGATGTTCCTTGTTCACTCCACGACATCAGAGGAGTCGGGAGTGCTCCTGGCCATGGCTGTTGACCGCTACGTTGCAATTTGCCACCCCCTCAGGTACCAAGCCATCTTGAATCGCCAAACAATTGCCCAAATAGGCCTGGCCATTGTGGTCAGAGCTCTCCTTTTCATGGTCCCCTTGACAGGGATGGTGACAAACCTCCCCTACTGCCGTTCCCGTGTGGTTCCCCATTCATACTGTGAGCACATGGCCGTGGCGAAGCTGGCGTGCGCAGACCCCAGACCCAGCGGGCTTTACAGTGTGGCTGGGTCCTCTCTTATAGTAGGAATGGACTTGGCTTTCATTGCTGTGTCCTATGGGATGATCCTTAAAGCTGCCTTGGGGAAGAAATCGTGCTGGAAGGCCTTCAGCACCTGTGGGTGTCATGTCTGCGTGATGCTGCTGTATTACATTCCTGGGACAGTCTCCATATATGCACAGGAGTTCAGCAGCAGCATATCTGTGCATGCGCAGGTTTTGCTGGCTGATCTCTACCTGACCCTCCCCACCATGCTGAACCCCATCGTTTACAGCATGAAGAACAAGCAGATCCGTCAGGCAGTGCTCAAAATCCTATTTTCCAGGAAGGGTCATGCCTGACACAGCAGTCAGTGTTTTTCCAGGTGTATTCATCTACACAAAGACAGCACAAATTTTATTCCCATTGAATGCGCACGGTGAACGGAAGCAATGAGATGACCGGGGGAGGACTCGTTGGTTTAAATGACCACATGAGACCCTACTCTGTGATGAGAGTTATTTGGGACTGAGATCATCAGCAAATACCAGAGTCCTATTTACCTTCCTTCTTTCCATGTAATACGTAGAAGTAAGCAGCCACCTTTGAGTTTTGAGATGTTCCTGATGCCATGAACATCCCTGTGATAATTTAAAGCGTCATTTCAGGACTCTGGGTATATTTGTGTAAATACACAGATTCTATTCCAAATGGGGAAATTTCTTCTATGTTGTCTTCTTTAGTCCCTGCTGGGCTATCGGGGCTAGCAACAGGAGGCTGTCACACATCACAGGTGCTGTAGCCACTGAGGCTCTCCTCTCTGGGCCTCTCGCACAAAAGGCTGACCCTCACTGAACACAGACCAGCTTTTCTGGGTTTCTGGGTGATGATGGAAACTGAACATCTTCAAACCCGAGCTCTTCAAAGCATTCTGTCCATCCGACAGTTCACACCAGCTGGGCAAGGAAACCAAAGCGGGGAGATGCACAACGGTGTTTATCACTGTATCTAGGTGTCCACACCTTGTACTGGTGGAAATAAGCACTGAATCTGCTTGGGGATACTTACCAACCCCACATCTGCTTGTTGTAATGACCACAAGTCCATGAACAGCTAAATCTAGCATGTCCTGGAGGCCTGAAGGACAGCATGCCACAGGTCTGAGTGTCCTGAGGCCCCAGCTAGCTCTTGCTGACGGTAGACCAGCTGCCTCCCAGACTTTTCTGAGCCCTCTCTGAGCCAGCCAGCTATGTCCAGCCAGGATTCAGAGGCTGAGTCTGCGGGTTGCAGTACCTGACCATGCTGAGACTCCCCTGGGTGCAAGAGCCCTCATGTTCTGGAAGCTGGGAATGACCCAGACAGGTCAGGTCCCCCAGCAATGACAGATTTTTTTCTGGAAGCTGCAAGCACAAGGAGCCATTCTGAGGCTCTACAGCTTGGCATTAGCAGATGGAAAGTCCAGCTCCGACCTGGGATAAGGAGATACTCTGCAGGCGTTATTTTGAACTGGTACTGGAGGCTAGCTGGGAGAGGTGCAGATTCAGTGAACAGAAGGATACACGCCAACAGCAACTATCCAAAGTACCAACACCAATAACTCATATCCCCATACCTTGCCTTCCTTCAGTACCAAGATGTTCAGCAGGTTCAGAGGTTCAGGCACCCACAAGACTTTCTGCTCCTCAGAAACTGAGGATGCTCCCGTGACAGAGGGATACTTTGCACCCGCTCTGCTGGGATGCTCTTCCTGGGGTCAGGCTGGAGTCTTCTGAGACTCAGTAAAACCTAAAGTACAACGAGTCAATGTTTTGGGACAAAAGCAGCAGGCTGGCGAGCATTAGCCTGCGGCATTTTGCCAGGGCTGTGTGACAGCTCCCATTAGGATGTTTAAGATATGGGAGTGATGAAATAGAGAGAATTCAGTTGAGGCGAATGGCTGTGTCTCAGATGGTCGTCTGCTTGGCGGGGAGAGTTTCATCCAGAGAGAGGAGCCACGGCCCCACTTGGGTCTGAGGGTGGAGGAGGAGTGGAGGGATGAGGTTGGGGAACTGTGTCCATCAACGCAAAGATTCAGAAGAGAAGCATACAGAGACGGCTCATCTCCTCTGACGGCAAAGGAGTGGGACAACCCTCATCCTCCTCACACTCATTCAGGGCGGAGGTCTACATGGTCACCACCACCTCCCTTACAGGCATGGCAATGAAAGAGGCAGGTGCAGCGTAATTCCTCTGACCTGCTTCAGTTATCAGCTTCAGGCTGGGATGGATATTGCCGCAAAGTCATTCTTTGCCTCCATGGATAAGGAGGCAATCTGGAGGACTAGCTCCAGCCATAGACTGACACCATGTCTACAACTGCCACCAGTGTTTGTTCGGTTGAATCCCACCCAAAATGTCACATTTAGTCCTCGCTTCTACATTAATTTAAAAACACTCAGTGAAATGCATTCAGTTTAAACACTGGTTTGAACGTGTCATTCTCCACGTCAAAAATATTTTTTCCTGTCTTTGTGGTGTTTGTCTGACTTTTGCTCCACTCTCCCCTGACATCCTGAAAAAAAAGCTGACAGAATATTTCTGCTATCTTGAATTTGCATTTTTTTCTGTACTGAATTTGCACGTTTCAGCCTTATGCTGCCTGGGGCTTGGGGAGGGAGTCTGGTGGGGGCGAGGACAGCTCATGGCATGGCCCTTTGCACTGAAAGCCAGGAGAGACTTCCAGCTACTCGTTCAGCAGAGCCAGAAATGAAACTGCACTCGCATTGCTCTGGGCAGAAACACAAAGAAGGTCTTTCATTCTGCTGGAGATGACTTGTGCAGCCTAGTCCTGCCTCCCTTGGTCAACTTCTAGCACCTGCCACTTGTAAAAGAAATCAGATGAAAGAGAATTGACATGGGACTAGGGCTGTTACCGTCCAGCCCCCTCGCTGAGGTTATTGCAGAAGATGCCTGGAGAGGACTCGAGCTCTTGGGAGCATCCATCCAGGTGAAGACTCCCGGCGGCATTGCCTGGGGTGACTTATGCACAGCCCTGCAGCTCTGCCCTTGAACACAGGAGACATTTCTTTCTTGGTGTGAGCATCCCTGAGGGTGGCAGCTGTCTGCAAACAGGGAGCAAGTGGGTGGCTGTACAGGAGGACTGGCATGAGCCAGGGCACGTCAGGCTGCTCCAGATGCCTAAGGACAGGAGGCTGGTGGGAGTTCCGCATCTGGCCTGTACGCATGCACAGTGTGAGGCCGTTAGGAAAAAGGCAATTGCTGGAAAATCTATTTTAACAGTAGTTTTTCAAAATTTTAAAGTTTCTTATTACATGAAACCACAGACACAAGGCTGCAGAATTCTGATTTTTTTAAGTATTTTTTAGGTAAAAATAGGACTTGAGTTTAAAAGAGTAAACAAATAATACCAAACCTTTTAACCAAAACCAGAAAGTGTCTGCTGCAAAAGAGTCAGCTTGTTTCTGTTTGTATAAATTAATCAATAATTAGCTAAATACACATTTTCTGTAAAACAAACTAGATTTTCAGCCATGGTTAATGTTCTTAATCCCTTGCATACAACAGCAGGTATGTGAATACAAAGCTATGGGCATGCAGCCGGGGGTTCTTACGACAGGCAGAATTTGGTGAAATAGGCTGGAATACGTCACATGTGGTGCAGCTCGCTCGGGATCAGCTGGAGAAGTGAAGGAGGCAGGCAGCCCCTTGGCCCAGGATCCCACCCAACCCCACTGAGCCAGGATCCCGACCCAGCTGGGGGACAAAACATTATTTTGGGGAGGCATCCTGCATCCATGATGCAATTTGTGGAAGAGGAGCGAGCGCCCCAGGAGCACACACCGGACCAGTGCTACACTCAGGGCATGGTCTGGAGCTGGAGCTCAGCCTTTGAAGTGAATGGCTGTCCTAAACACCGTGCTAGCAGCCAGGCGAGGCAGCGCTTGCCTTTGTGCCCCGTCCTGGAATAACCTTGTTTTCTCTCCATAGCAGAGTCTGTCTGAAGCAGGCGCTATGCTGCAGTGGGCAATCCCCCACTGCCACCGAGGTGTCTGTGATGAGGAAAGGGGTGCAAGGGTTGAGGTGGGGAGAGCTCGGTCTGGAGGATGTGACAAAGCAGACATAAAATGTCACAGGAGAGCGCAGGGACCATTCCTTCAATCGAAGGGTTCTGCATCCAGCACTAATTAACTGTGAGGAGTAAAGAGGAATTAAACTACAGGAAAACAAAGTTGGTGGTGCCTAGGAACCGGTGGTGGTGATCTCAATGCATTTCAGCCTGCAGTACTGATTTTTCATTAAAGTTCCATTTTCCCAAAGTTGAGGGAACTTAAAGGCAGAGGTAATCGAGACAAGGAAACTGCAGACTGAGTTAGGAGATGTTT
This sequence comes from Morus bassanus, assembly GCA_031468815.1. Taxonomy (NCBI): domain Eukaryota; kingdom Metazoa; phylum Chordata; class Aves; order Suliformes; family Sulidae; genus Morus; species Morus bassanus. The sequence continues at coordinate 624,150 of CM062568.1, forward strand.
TGACGAAGTTCAGCTAACGGCCAAGCCTGCTCCTCTGCATGCTTGCAGAAAAGGACAGCTGTGGTTAGGAAAGCGAACGGAGCACTGAGAGCTGCAGCTAAAGCACCGTGGACAAAGTGAAATGAGGGAGCTGGTCAGGAGCTGATGGGAGTTAGAAGCTGTTAAATAGAGAAATCAGATAAAAGCAGATGAAGGCATCTGCCCCTCTGCATGGAGAAGAGAGGTCCATGCCTACCTGAGAGAAAGGCAGAGATCTTTATTTTTTAATGTAATTTAATTGATTGGTAGCTGAGAAAGATGTTAAATAGCTTCTGCTAAGAACAGAAAACAAATACAGCAGCAGGTCTGGCTAATTTGCACAAGGAAAAAAGCATCTCTGAGTTGGCCAAGGAGGTCTTTGGCCTGTTCTGCCAAACCTTTAGGAGTCCTGGCACGCTGTGGTGACTGCAGATGCTTCCCCAGGCCATTACTTTAGCAAGAAAGTATGATGATGTGATTAGCTGCAGATTGCTTAGCTTGACGTCAATGCCCAGCAGAATGTCCAAGAAGTTAACAGGAGATTTGGTCAATAAAGAATTAAAGGATTGGCATCAAATTAAATTATGGCAATCAACATGGCTTTGCAGGAAACAGCTCTTGTCAAACAAACCTGATTTCATTTTCTGATGAGATAGCAAGTTTAGTTAATCAATGTGTGTGTGTTTGAGTACAGTACACAGAGTTATCTGAAAGAAATGTGCCTCTACCACGCTGCTTTCAGGTGAGGAGCTGACATAATGCAACATCTGTGAAGCATCAGCAAAGCAGATGAAGAACTAGATGATTAAGAGACCTCAAAATGAAGCTGCCAGAACGGTCGTCACAAAAATCTTGTGTTTATGCAGGGATGCCACAGTGGCTGGCTCTAGACTAGAAGTTATTCTGTACAACTTTCATCAGTTGTCACAGAATCAGCACAGATTTTGTCTCAAATAATGCTGGGGAAAGGCAGGTCATGCAGGGCAATCTAGAGAGATTGGCAGACTTGGTCATTCAAAGGAACTGCCCACAATAAGCTAAATAGCAGGATAAGAGAGTTGGGCAGGTTTTCAGAGTGGAGCACTGTGTCCTGGAGAACAGAGGCTCTGGAAAGCAGCTGACAGCACACTGAGAGGGTAACACTGGGACCCAAAGGGCTAGTGCAATTTTGGATGCATAAGAGGGAAATGAAAGAGGTTATATTTTTTTCAAAACAGATATGGAAATCTTGGAGATGTGAAAAAAACCCCTCTCAGTAGGACAGATAGTGGAACAGGTGAGGGGAGATGAGAAACTTGCAGTGCTCTAGGTCTTTAGTTTATCAAGAATAACTCCTTGGTCATGGGAAGTACATACCTTCATGCAGGGAAGATGCTCTGCCATAAAGGGTTCTCTGGCCAAGCATAGGAAGGTAGAGGAGGATGCTGTGGCTGGGAGGAGTAGACAGGCAGTGTCAAACAGGAAGAAAAGCGTGTAGTTGTAACCATGAGGATGATTAGTGCTTGAGGCAAAGATCAAGGGAAGGAGGTTCTCCATCTCTGGATGCCCACAAGCTTGCACTCGTGCAATTTCTTCCAGGAAAGCATGCTTTAGCAGATCCCATGTTATTGGGCTCCAGAGAGGAAAAAATGGGTGTAACTCCACTGTTTCTGACAGGACAGCATTCTGCATTAGTTTGGCCTTCAGTCTCATGGATGGAAGAGGGTGGAGGAGGGGTCGTACCATTTTAATTGTACCGTCCTTGACTGCAGCTAGCAGCTAGAGGCTGTCAACAATGCCTGCGTTCCCTTAGTGTCGGGTGACAGCTTGGAGTATCATTTCTCTGGCTGCAGTTTCTCTCAGCCCAGTTTCACCATGGACTTGTTGTCTAGATGCAGCTTCTGCATGACCCAAAGCAGCAACAGGAGGGAACTTGTGTGACTTGGACCCATATGCCCAGCCCTCTCTCTGAGCAAGACATAGGGAGGGAGGACTTGCTTGCAAATCCTTGCAGCAAGTCCTTAAGCCCTGCCATTGCACTGCTCATGAAGGCTGGGCAAGGGCCAAAGAGCCTGGGGTCGTTATACCTCACTTCTGCCCACTGATAGCGGCAATAGTGGCTGGAAGCAATGACAGGGCAGGACGCCGTGGTGCCAGCCTTTAGACAGACACACACACGGCAAAAGCTAGAGGTAAATCAGAGGGGCTGGAAGGAGAAACAGAAGGGAAGGTGGCCCCATGTGAGCAATAGGACAGCCAGGACTCTCCAGTGACGTGTCCTCTGGAAAGCACTGACCACCGCATCAGTTTAAAAGCCTGACTGTAGAAAACAGGTTCTGAAAGTTTTTCCCCAAATAAATACAACAAAATTGTGTGATGCTTGAAAACTGCAGTGTGCACAGTTTTATGAGCAAACAGATGGCAGCCAAATCCCAACCTTTCTGTCACTGTTACGGGGAAATAAAGTTGGGAACAGAGATGTGGCTTGGCCCACCTGTGCCATGTCAACCGACCCCTGGCCTGGAAGCTCTCCATGTGCGGATTTCCATCCCATTCTGCTTTACATACATCATGACCTTGCTGGGAAATAACATGGGCCTTCTCACTGTGAGGCTGGACAAAAGCCTCCATGAGCCTATGTATTATTTCATTTCCACGTCGGCTGTTATCAGCCTCATCTTCTCAACTGCTGTAGTTCCCAAAATGCTGGGTGTATTCTGGTTGGATACAAGGGAGATTAGTTTTCAGGCCTGCTTAATCCAGATGTTCTTCACCCACACATTCACTGCAGTGGAGTCAGGGGTGCTCCTGGCAATGTCCTTTGACCAGTATATAGCCATCTGCAACCCCCTGAGATACAACACCATCCTAACGAGCTCCAGGACTGTCCAGGTCCTTTGCTGTCTCTGGCCAGGGGACCTGGTGTCATGACATTTTTAATGTGCCTCCTCACCAGCTTACCCTACTGCAAAACCAGAGTCATCCCTCGTTCCTACTGCGAGCACATGGCCATGGTGGAGCTGGCCTGAGCCAACCCATCTGTCAGCGATCTCTACAGCCTCATCGTGGCAACACTATTGGTGGGGACAGACTCTGTCTTCATCACCTTCTCCTATGGTATGATCCTCAAGTCTGTGATGAGGCTGCCATCCCAAGAGGCATGTCTCTAGGCCCTCAGGACCTGCAGGTCCCATGTTTCCATCATCCTGTTGTTTTACATAGGTGGCCTATTCTCCATGTACCCACGGATGTTCTTTTTTGGCTTGGTACCTCACATCCAAGTCCTGGTGGCTGATTTCTATTTGACGGTCCCTCCCATGCTTAGGCCCCTCATTTAAGGCATAAAGATGAAGCAGATCCAGGAAGGGATCTTCAAACTGTTGGGACAGTTGGCAGGGCTCAGTATCTCACAAGCTGATAAGGACAGCTCAGATGCTGAGAGAAGGAGGCACTGCCAGAAAATATCCATCCTAGAATAGGTGTGAAGTTAGGTGCAATGAATTATCCCCCAGAAATGTCCATCCCTCTCCAGTGACTAGAAAGAGAACCTAGACTAGATGCCCACTGCTGACATGGCAATAGTTTATTCAGATGAAACCAATGGGCCACTCCTGAGGGGTGCTGGGCAACTGTCTCTTTGGCCAATGCACTCATGTTTTCCAAGATAAAACTTGAAACATTATATTGTGGTAGCTCTCTGCTATGACTAGCAGCATTTCAGCCCCTGTGGCACATGGCTGAGGTGCCCCACAGGCCGAGGTGCATCAGCCAGAGAGGACAGTTCAGTCCAGAAAGCACCAGCGAGACGATACCACAGTGCTCAGTGCCTCAGGTCCCACGTGGAGGGGAGGAGAGGATGCTCTGACCCCTCTCCTGCACACAGGGGATGGGAATGGCTCCCGCTGTGTGTCCTCCACCCCCCCATGCAAGGGATGTCTGCTCTCCACTTCTAATCGGAAGTCAGACCAGTGTATCTGAGAAATGTCGTGGCTACCAGGATCTCCAGGGACAGGAGTCTGCTTTAATCAAAGGCTACAGTTAGACACTCACCGCAGCGGTCTCAGGCATCACCTCCCACACCTCTTCGTGCATCTCCACTGTAAACTCTGACCGGGACCACGTGCACGTTGATGCAAAGGCAACGTGGGAAGGTGAAGTGTTGCAAGTCTTCCTACAGGTGTTCACAAATCCAGCAAAGCCAGGATTCCAGCAAGGAACGGTGAGCCGACCCGAGCACCAGCGCTGCAGCAATGAGCTGGAAAGGAGGAACCCAGGTTGGGGACGGTGCTATTGTATATATAACTTGAATATTAATCTTGGCTACGAATGTTCAGGTTAGACATATTTAAAAAGTCTACCGGGAAGGTGTTCAGCACTTGAACAGGTTGCTTGGAAAGGAGGCAATCCACCACTGGAGAACCTTAGACAAGCATCTTGCTGGTCCTGCTGCAGGGTAGGAGAAAGTGCCAGGCGACCGAGCCAGCGCTCTGGCATTGGGCACTGACAGGAATTAGATAAGCCCGCAGGGAGTTAATGTTTAGTGTGAGACTCAAACTGGGAGCATTTTGGTGCGCAGAAAAGGACAGAGCACAGGGTGCTCCCAGCTTGTATGAAAAAGCTTTCATATATGTTCTTACAAACTCTGGTTATGTTTCTCCTTGCTTCCTCAGCCATCCAGGGGGTTATCACCGCTCAGGACCAGCACCACCAGTGACGGTGTTGTACGAGGTGCTCCCTGCCATCAGTGCCTTAAGAGATGCTTCTGCCTTCGTTGAACACTGCCAGAGACCAGTGCATGACTCTGGACAGGGGGACTCAGAGGCAGCAAAGGACTACAAATTAAATGTCATCTTTTCTGTCTCTGCTTCCTGCTCTCTGCCTCAAGAATGTCTACAGCATGGTTTTTCCACAAATAAAAAAAGTTAAAATCTCGGAAGTTCAGTTCCAACAGAAACCACAGGTGAGCTCTCAGCTGGCCACCTCCCACACACAGAAACGCTCAAGCAGAGTGATGGCAAACTTTACCCCTGTGCCCAGCCATGCATCATTGCCAGCACTCAGCCGGGCCACCAAAATGTCTAAAAGGAAAAAAATCCCAAGACACTATGGGCACCACTGGAAAGAGCCTGGCTCCAGCATCTTTGCACACTCCCTTTGGGCACACATTCATAAGACCTCACTGAGCCTCCTCTTCTCCAGGCTGAGTAGTCGCAGCTCTCTCAGGCTTTTCTCATAGCAGAGATGCTCCAGCCCCTGCAGCATCTTCATGGTCCTTGGCTGGACTCTCTCCAGTATGCCCATGTCTCTCGTACCAGAGAGCACAGCACTGGACCCAGCACTCCAGGTGTGTCTCCCCAGTGCTGAGCAGAGGGGAAGGATCCCTTCCCTTGACCTGCTGGCCACGCTCCTCCTGACGCAGCCCAGGATGCCCTTGGCCACCGTTGCTCGTGGTCAGCTTGGTGCCCAGCAGGACCTTCTCTGCCAAGCTGCTTTCCAGCCAGCTGGCCCCAGCCCGTGCTGATGCCTGGGCTTGCTCCTCCCCAGGGACAGGACTTTGCCCTTGTTGAACTTCATGAGGTTCCTGCTGGCCCATTGCTCCAGCCCACCCAGGTCGCTCTGGACAATGCCAGCACACCCATCGGGTGAAGCAGCTACTCCTCCGTGTACTTAATGAGTACAAGCATGGAAAGGTTGGCCCTGGCTGAGCAGGCATCCCACCAGTGCTAGTCAGGATCTGCCCCCCTGTACCCGTGATTTCACTGAGAAAACTCCCACTGACTTGGCTGTGAGCGGGACTGAGCCTTGCGAAGTGAAGGATCTGCTTTCTCCCCACTGCAGACATAAAACCAGTGATAAAACAGCACTGGTGGTGCAAGTCCTGACTAGTTAGAGGGTCCTGGCTGGTGGCAAGTTTGGGGGACAGCATTTTCCCTGGCACCATGTGAAGGTGGACAAGAGCCATGTTTGCAACCGAAGCAGAGGTTTTGGGCCGCCCTCGCACGGGTGGCACGGGGCGGCTCAGTGCAAGCGGTGCCCAAGGGATGGGCTGAATCCATCCCAGGCATGGGCCCAGGGCTGGACCCCTCCTTCCTGCCCCAGTGGGTAGAGCCAGGAGCCAGCAAAGGCCACCCCGCTGCCCCGGGGGCTGCAGCCTGGCCCAGCTGAGCCCTGCAGGGTCCCCTCTGCCAACAGCCCCCGAGCAGCCCGTGCACGGGGCTGCAATAGTGGGGGGCTCGGGGTGTCCGTGTCTCCAGAGCTCAGCCTGCCACAACGAGCTGCTCCCAGCGCGTGATTTCCCCATTGCTCCTGGCCATGGGGCAGCTCCCCTGACCCAGCTTTGTCCACCACTGATTACAGGAGCTCCAAGGCAAGAGGCACTTTCCCTTGTTTACCTGCAAAGTAGCCATGAGCATCAACAGATAGATGCATCACAGCTGAGTAATTAGCCTCAGGACACTTCCAGCTATTAGCTATAGCTCACTTGCTAATTTTTAATCCCTCCTTCGGGTGAAGTGTCCAAAGCAAACAACAGCTTAACCCTGTGAGTGCTGGGCAGGGGTAAGTGCCCACCGGCAGGGCTGTTCGAACATGGACGGGGGGGGCACGGGGACCTGCGCTGCCCATGGGCCCCTGCAAAGGCCGGTGGGTTTGGGCAGCGATATCCAGCTCTGGCTGTGCTGTGGAGGTGTCTGCAGGATGGCATGAAAGAGCTGGATGAGCATGCACATGGCCAAGAAGGCTCTTGATGCAAACAAATTAAAAGTTTTTAGTCCGTATTTCCCCTTGCAAGTCCAGCACTGGCTGTGTGGGGCCCCAGGCTGAGCACAAACACCAGCTCCCACCATTCGCCGTGCCCGGTCACCCCTGCCTGCGCCAGCCCAGGGCCTGCACTGTCCCTTCCCACCATAGCCCGTGCCCTAGGCCACTCTCAGAATGAATGTATATTTTAATCCCAGCTAAATTAACACACGTCAGCAGCATTTCCTTACACTGCTGGAGCCTACAACCCTTCTTGGGATCTACAGCACAAAAAGTCCCTTTCAGAAACACCACCCGAACATCAACTCCCCGGCAGCGGGTGCTGGAGGTGCCACTGGAACGGGTTTTCTCATTTTACAGTGGCATTTTCAGTCCCTAAAAATGTCGCAGCCCTGGGGCTGGGTTTGGGGGAGGGTGGCTCTGATTTTTTTACAGTTCTCTGAAAAGTTTGGATTTAGCTGCTAGTTTTCCTACCAGGGAGCTGCCCCAAGGACCCAGGGGAGCTGCACAAAGTCTGCAGCCGCCCTGAGCGTGGGGCGCTGGGGCAAACCCCCCGGCACCAGGAGGGAGCTTGGGGGTCCCCACGGGACACCCCAGGAGCGTCCCTGCCTGGCCATAGCAGGCACCAGGGGACAGCAAGGCACAGCTGCCCAAACACGCCTCCCTCTGCAAAGGGGACAGACCGCCAAGGGGACAGAGGGGTCCCAGCGCCACCAGTGCCCCAGTGCAGAGCTGGGGGCTGTGGGAGGAAGGGGCCATCATGCACTGGGGAACTAACAGGGGCTAGGGAGGGCGTTGGAAAGGAGTGAACTGGGGGGGGGGGGGGGGGGTGACCTGCAGCCAGGTCTCTCCCTGCGGTGCGATGACCGAGGGGATGTGGGGACAGTCACCCCACCTCAATGCCACCAGCTCTGGCTCCGGCCAAGAAACTGATGCAAAAACCGCAGCAAAGCATCATCAGTTGCAAAGCTGCTAATCGGCCCCTCAGCAGCCAGCCGGTGGGGGCTGGGAGCTGCGCCAGCCTGGCCACCAGCAATTAATCCTCCTGTGGCCCCGTGCTGTAATTACCATCCAGCTCGTTAGCACTAATTGGACTACTCCCAGGAAGGGAGCTTGATGGAAAAAAAAAAAAAAAAAAGAACAAAAAAACAAACAAAGTTCAATTGCTTTTAACTTTGACTTGTTTGAAAGCCCAGGAAAGAAAATGAGTCAGAGGGCCTGCAACATCTTGGAGGGATGCTCCTGTCTCCTGTCACAGGTCACGCAGCCCAAAAGCTCTGCCCATGGCAAGGGGACGGTGCACGAGGCTCCTGCCGAGGCTAACGGCGCGCGTGCTTCTGCAGGCAGGATCAGGCCCGGTCCCTGCGGCGAGGTGTGCTCGGCTCGCCGCCAGCGCAGCCATGCTCCGCCACAAGATCCCGTGCCCGGCTGTGCTGGGGGACATGCTGGGGGGGTCCTGCGCTCTGCCCCAAGCCAAAAGCCTGTCCCCCCCCCAGCCAGGGGTTCGCGCTGAGTGCATCTGATACCAGGGACCAAGCCGCCATCCAGCCTCCGCTCCCCGAGGCCACCTCGTACCGGCACAAAATGCCGGGAGTTGCCCTGCCATTTGTCCCCACTGCCCCTGTTTTTGGGGTGCTTGTGCCCTACAGCCATGCCGGCGATGTGCGATTTGGGGCAGTGCTGGGGGGGTGTAAGGGAGCTCCCACCTCAGGCCAGGCAACACAGCCAGGCGTGTGCCGGGGCTGTGTGGGGACAGCCTTGATGGTTCTCCTGGCTGCAGGGGACGTAGGGCAGCTCCCCAGCAAATGCTTCAGCTTGTGCCTCCCAAAACCCACATCCCCTCCCCACCAGGAGAGCACTGCCCTGGGTATGGACCCTGCTCAGCATCCCCACGGTGCATAAGTGGCTCTGCACCGGGCACTGTGTCCCATGCACCCTGTCCCCTGCGCCATGTACCGTGCACTCTGTACGATGCACCCTGTGCCCTGCTCCCTGCTCCCCCAGTGGCTCTGCTGCCCTGGAGCCGCTTCAGGAGCACAGTCAGGAGAAGATAACGTGCAGAACCGGTCTGGACTGGGATGGGGAGGTCTTGCAGCCCCCCCCCCCCCCCCCCCCCGCCCTATCCCCAGCGCTGTGCCCAGCTGTGCAACCAGCTGCCCTTCGATCTGCTCCAGTGTCATCAGGCCTTCGCTGAGCTGGTTCAAGGCCAGGTCCCAGCAGAAAGCAAGCTATGGAGCAGTCAAGAGTGGGCATCAAGCTATGGAGGCAGCAGCAGGAGCTGAGCATGTTGGTGACAGGTCCCTTGGCCACTGCTCCCTCCTGCTCCCATCCCAACTGGTGGGCTGGGACAAGCCCCAGCGGGGCTGGGCAGTTGAGAGGTGGCCAAGAACTGGTGTGACAGTGGTCAGGGAGAGAGTATAGATTGCCAGACACCCCCATTCTCCTGCATCCTCCTGTGCGGGCACAACCCCAGAGCCCAATACCTTGGGAACGGGGTGTCCTGGGTACTCCCAGAGCGTTTTATCCCAGGGGGAACAGAGGGGTGAAACCAGAGGAGGGTCCGAGCCTGCAAAACGCCATGGCAGGGCTGCAGGGAGCTGCCGGGCTGAGCCCCCGGCAGAGCACACACGGGGCAGTTTGCCGGAGACCCTCCCCAAACCGCCCCATCGTGCTGCACCACGCTGAGCCCCCCAGAGCCGTGCAAGCCCAGGAGCTGGTGCCTGGCTGGGAGTGGGGGATTTGCCGGTGAATCTGATTGGCAATGGGCAGCATTAGAGATGGCGTGCATCCTCCAGGTCACGGACGGCCCCTGGCCCCTGCAGAGTCCTACACATCCAGCTCGTGGCTGCTGGAGTGACACGGGCCCTGGCGCGTGTCGGAGCCACCTGTGCTGCTGGGATGGTGTCCTGAAGCCCCTTCCATGCTCGGATGGTGATCCACATGGAGAGACAACATCACACATCCCCCCCGCCACAATACGTCAGCCCCTCAGCCCTGGGCACTGAGCCCTCCTCAGCCCCACAGCGGGGCTGTGCAAAGCCGAGCTCCTGGGGCAGATTTCCTCCCTGAGCTTTGCACAACTGGTGGATGAGCCAGGAAGACAGTGGCACTAGCACCGCTGCCATGTGAGCCGGGGGGATGGCAGCAGCAGGAGCACGTGCCCTGCCCCAGGGTCGCAGAGGCAGCGAGAGGAGAGGTGCCCAAACCCACCAGCTCTGGCCCGGCGGGTCAGTGAAGGGCCATGGGTGCAGTTTCAGGTGTAGAGGGGTGCGTGCATCCGGGCGATGCCCCACACATCTCCAGCACATCTCTGCTAAGACGTGGCCCTTCCAAGCTGCCGGCGTCTCTGCAACAGTGGTCATTGCTCAGGTAACTAGTGACCACAGAGCCCAGGGAGGGCACCCCTTCCCCACTGCTGCTGCTGCTGGCACTGCCAGGCTATCTGGGAAGAGAAAAAAAATATATGAATGCATCTCCAAACCTCGTCCCTCTGCTCTGGGTGAGCAGCAAGCAGATGGCCTGGCTGGCCTGGGGACACCGCTGTGGCACCGGGCACAGCACCAAGTGTGGAGCGCGGGAGGCACCTCCTGGCCAGAAGGCAGCACTGCCACCCCCCTGCACTGCCAACACCTCCCTGACACCCCCTGCCACCCCCCTGCACTGCCAACACCTCCCTGCCACCCCCTGCCACACCCCTGCACCGCCACCACCGCCCTGCCACCCCCTGCCACCCCCCTGTACTGCCACCACCTCCCTGACACCCCCTGCCACCCCCCTGCACCACCACCACCACCCTGCCACCCCCTGCCACCCCCCTCCACTGCCACCACCGCCCTGACACCCCCTGACACCCCCCTGCACCACCACCACCGCCCTGCCACCCCCTGCCACCTCCCTGCACCGCCACCACCACCCTGCCATCCCCTGCCACCCCCCTGCACCGCCACCACCGCTCTGCCACCCCCTGCCACCCCCCTCCACTGCCACCACCACCCTACCACCCCCTGACACCCCCCTGCACCGCCACCACCGCCCTGACATCCCCTGCCACCCCCCTGCACTGCCACCACCACCCTACCACCCCCTGACACCCCCCTGCACTGCCACCACCTCCCTGCCACCCCCTGCCACCCCCCTGCACCGCCACCACCACCCTGACACCCCCTGCCACCCCCCTCCACTGCCACCACCTCCCTGACACCCCCTGACACCCCCCTGCACCGCCACCACCGCCCTGACACCCCCTGACACCCCCCTGCACTGCCACCACCTCCCTGACACCCCCTGCCACCCCCCTGCACAACCACCTCCCTGCCACCCCCTGCCACCCCCCTGCACTGCCACCACCTCCCTGTGACCCCCTGCCACCCCCCTGCACTGCCACCACCTCCCTGTGACCCCCTGCCACCCCCCTGCACTGCCACCACCTCCCTACCATCCCTGCCACCTCCCTGCACCACCACCACCTCCCTGCCACCGCCTGGCCCTGACACCTTCCCAGTGCTGGAGTTGCCAATGCTGTGCACGTCCACTGCCGAAACCACCAGACCTGACCACCCGGGTAGGCAGGAGGGCTGTGCTGCCTTCCCCAGGCACGTGCAGCCCCTGCTCCAGTTTGGGACATCAACTGAAAACCGAGGTCCTGTTTGTCCAGGAGCTTTTAAACGCTCTAATGGCAATTTTGGTTTGGCCCCCCTCAGCCCTGGTCTGTGTACGGGTGTAGGGGCTGCAGTGGGGAGTGAAGGCTGGGTGCCATGGCCAGGGACAGACAGGCAGGCAGTGGCAGAGGACAGCATCAACCTGCCGTCATTCCTGCCCATGCGCTGTGCTACGCTGCAAGGAGAGGGCGACCCTGCAGCACCCATGGCCTGATGGGGCAGCCTGGGAGAGGCCCAGCAAGAGACAGGGCTCTGTGCCCTCTGGGATAGAGGGGAACAGCAGAGAACAGAGCCCCGAGAGCCCCACAGCAGTCCCCATCCAGTGCTGCTGCACTCCCCAGCACTCTTTGCCCCTCTTCCCCAGGAGGAGGGACTGCTGCCCCATCACAGCCTCCTCTCCTCCGCTCCCACCCGTGTCCAAGTCTCTCCCCCACCCCATTTCTTATCTGTCCTTCCTTTGCTTGCAAGGCCCTGCAGGCTGAGACCACCGCAGGGACAATCCTCATCTTCCCGGACCACAGCCCAGCAAGACAGGGGCACACAGTCCACCCAGCCCCTGCCCATGGAGACATCCCCCAGTGCAAAGCAGCAGCAGCCTCGCTGAAAGCATAAAGCACCAGCGCATCCACCTGCTCCTCCCCGAGACCATCGCAATGTGGGCAGAGCAGAGCATCTGCTGCTCCCAGGAGCTGCCATGTCACTGGCGCACAGGCAGCACCATAAGCATCCATCAGGCACCAGCATGGGGGGCTTCCGACTGGCCATTACAGCTAGGAATTGTCTACGGACAGCCCTGATGCTGCTCTAGCAACACCTGTGAACATTTGACTGGTTTTTCTGAGCTGTCCTCCAACCCAAGTCCATGCATTAAACTCTCTTGGACTTCAGGACAGGAGGGTTGTGTCTAACCTGCCAGTGACAACAGTCCCTGGACCTTAGTGCAGCGGCTGGGACCTGGTTAGGGGATGCTCATCGCATGCAAATAGCCAATAGCCTGTAGGGCAGGACTACGTGTCAGGAGCCTTTCCTGGTGCTGTTTAACAGACTGTGCTCCCAGGTCTTTATACGTCTGGCCAGGATCAGCCCAAGGAGGCCCTGCCTGTGACCAGGGCTTTAGATGCTCCCACCATCCAGTGACAATCGCATTGCAATGGAGCCCATCACCGGAGGCAAACCTGAATAAGGTGCTTCATGGTGTGCTTTTCCTACCTTGCCAAGGCTCCTACAGAGCCTATGCGCTACAGCATGCACAGTTAAATGCAAACAGCACAAGAAGTGATGTAAAGAAAGAGGCTGCAGGAACAGCCTCAGCTTCTGTGGAAACCTGGAGCGAGCTCACAGGATTCAGATTCCAGGGGCCAGACAAGAGCCATTCCCTAAAGGTGACAGCGTGTCCCGTATCGGAGGGTGGGAGTAAGAAAACCTGCAGAGAATCACCAGATTCCGCTCAGCGGTGCTGGTGGGAGCGGGGTGTCCGCCCCCAGCAAAGGGGCAAAGACAAAGATTGTGGAGGAAAGCCATGAGGACTGTGGCGGTAACAGGGTGTAGAAAAGCACCTGAGTCAGGCAACCAAACTGGGAAGCACTGTCAAAGTCCAACATGAAGCTGAAAAGCAGTTTTGGAGGGTGGTGACAATGCACAGGGCATGAAGAGCAGAGGACAACAGATCTGTGGGCCAAGGAGTCCCTCTTCCACCTGAACGTCCCCAGGTGGTGGCGGCCCTCTCCAGGAGGATCCCATGGGAGGGAACAACCTCTGTTGGCTCTTTCATTCTGATGTCTCCTCTCAGGGAGCTATGAGACTGCAGCACTCAGACCTGGAAAACAAAGCAAATGGACAAACTCAAGAAATTAAGGTTTGTGTAAGTGCCTCCCGTATGGATTTGGTGTGTACGTGCTCGTCGCGCAGCCCTTCCTCACGCACCCTCCTGTCCTCTCTCCTGCCAGCCTGTTCTCATGAACCCTGCCGGGATTTCGCCCATTTGAGGTTGCTCCTCTCCATTGTGTTGGCAGGAGAGGGAGGCAGCAGCAGCCGCCCGATCACAGACATTGCTCTCTTCGGGACAGAGACAGAGCAACCACCGCAGGGGCGATCCCACCCGGCTGTTGCAGTCTGGTGCCGCACGTCCCAGGGCCAGCGAGACGGGTGACGAGACGCGTGCTGGAGGAGCATCGCGTCTGCTGCCCACTGTCCCGCCAGCTGGGATGCTCGCAGAGCTCTGCAGAGCTGGTCCACAGCCAGGATCTCTTCGCTCCGGCGATCACGTAGGTCAAGGGAGCGGTATTTATTAACCTCTTGAAATCCTCAGCGGAGAGCTAATGAGCGTGCCTGCCTCAGAGAGAGCAGCAACAGCAGGGACAGAAATTGCTGATGCCTTGTTCTTTCCGGTATCGCAGCCCGGCGAGTGGCTGCCTCGGGGGAGCAGGGGGTCAGGGTGCCTGCGTAGGAAGGGTTTCTCTGCTCAGGGGGATGCCCTTTCCCTTTGGCCTGTGTTTAGGGTGAGGCTGGCTGAGAGACCACATTCATTGGGCTCAGGAACCGCAGCGCCCACTCCTCCTGGGCCACCATGAGTCCGGAGTCCTAAACCTTGCATGAGTGCCTGCATGCATCCCAAAAACCAGGCTGGAACAGACCTTGGAAGGCCACTGGGTCAGTCCTTCCGTATCTTACCTCAGTCTTCTATGTGCTAAATGTCACCAGATCCTTCAGCCTTTCCTTCTGGCTACCTTTTCTAGACCCTTGATAATTGTTGTCCCTTTCCTGGCTCACATCATGCACTGCTGGTCTTCTCTTGACATCCCAGCTGGATGCTCCTTGTGCTGCCAGCTGCAGATCCAGTTCACAGGGTGTGCAGCTGGGTGAGAACAAGTCCCTGTGCTGGTCGGACACCTTAGCATGTGATGTCTAAATAGGCATCTCTCCCAAATGACCTGACTTTAGAGTTTGTTTAGCACAATGTACTCATCAGCCGACACCAACTGGCATGGATGACCTTCTGGTCTTTGCAGCATGACCCAGATGGCACTCTCTTGCCAGGGCAGGAAACCCAGTGATCCAGGACTGGCGAAACACCAGTACATCCCAGATTCCAGATTTTGGGCCAGATCCCTCTCATATGATTCAAATGTGAAGTCTGACAGTCAGTTCAAAACCGTTACCTACAGCAGATGATCAGATACTTTGTCCCCAAAGGATCTAAAGGTGCTTCGTAATCTGCCTGTGATGCTGGGGCAATGGCTGGCTTCTCTTCAAACACTGTGCTCAGGCAAACACCTCCCTTTTCTCCGCAGCATTACCAACAATCTTACCACATCCATCACTTGGTGAGAATATTTGCTTTGGTTTATATTAATTTTAAAATATTTTTGCAATGTATTTGGTTGGGGTTTTTTTTTTCCCCTCAGCCTTCACCCTGCAGTCAGGAATCTTTCCTAAAGACTTTGGCTTTTTCTTTCTAATTTTATTAATGTCATAATTAGCATTCATACTGACTACTCCCTAATTATCCTCTATTGTGTAATAGATGGTGGGGGGGTGCTTATGCCAACCCATGATTTGATTTCAGCCCAAGTAGTGCTCCTCTGTGACTCATCCAGTAAATGATTGCTGGCTTGAAGAGAAGAATAACTAGACTTGAGTGGAAATGGGGTAAAACATATCAAGGGTCAACCCAAAGGGGAGGGGAGTGTCAGACCAGCTGACTCGGGTGACTCCTGGCCGTGGGAATGGGCCAGCCCGGATCCCAGTAAAGCAGCGGATACCCCCAGGACAGCTCAGGAGGAGGAGCTGGCGACCGGCCGAGGACAGGGCAGAGGAGCAAGGCCCCGCAGAGACGGTATGGACCAGGGACGTACCAGCCCCGGGCAGCTCGGGAGTGGGCATCCTGGGGCTCGCTTGACGTCGTTAAGGACCTTATCACAGACTGCAGGGGCTGATGCTGACAGCCCGAGGCTGGGAGGATGGGGATTTTTCATGGGACCCGGAGGAGGGAAGTTTCCAGACCTCATACTGACATCCAGATTGCCAGCAAAATCTTTAGTAGGAGTGGAGGAAGAAGCAATTGCTGGAAGTCCTTACTGTGAAAAGCCTCGAGGCCGCCCAATTAATAACGCTGCCTTGAGCACCGCGAGTGACTCATGAGCCGCTGCACCCTCCGATGCTCCCTGCTCATCCCTCACAGAGCAAGGTTTATAGCTCTTGCAGCACTTTGTCAGAAACCATGGAGAAATCCACCTGTGGCAAAGCCCCCGCACTTCAGCGGAGGAACGTATAATCCTGCAGGAAAAAACAGCCGGTTTCCTTGCCAGAAACCTGCCTCCTGTGAAATCGAGCTGACGGGCACAAACTCTATCTTTAGCCTCTGGCTGTGTGCTGGCAGAGTCCCCGATTAACTGCTCCCTCCCTGATTATGGGGTGCACCCCAGGGCTCTGCGATGTGGCTGCGTGCGAAGGTCCCAGGCTGACAGGGAGTTGGGGTGCCCTGAGGGAGCTGGGTTTGGGTCTAAATCCTGAATCCTGGAGCTGCCTTTCTCATTGCCCATCATTTCTCCTCTTCCCTTGCCTCTGCCCTGCTCTTTTGGTGTGCACATTCATCATCTCCTCCTCCATATGTTTTCTCCTCCTTCCCCTTTTCTGCATATTTTTGCTAGGGATGGCTTTTTGTCCCAGTACCCTTGATGGCACAGGGCTGTGGCCCTTGAGGGTATCTCTCAAGCAGCTCCCAGTCTGCACCATCACCTCCCATTTCAGACGGAGGTGCCCATGCCCCTGTCGGACTCCCCAGCCCTGGGACACCCGCCCGCCCCTCTCCCAAGGGAAGTCACAATGACATTCCCCTCCCACCGGGTGTTTTGGTGGGTACATACTGTTGATGAGTCAGTTCGCTGACATCCACAGCCCTGAGCATGTGTTTAAAACGAGCCTTTCTGGGTCAAGGCTGCGGGGCAAGCGGCACAGAGGCTTAGAGCACGTTTCCCTGCCGAGCTCAAGGGACTGACGCCGCCTGAGTCACGTCTTAAAAATGGGGCTCCCCTGGGACTCCTGGCTCTCACAGGCACCCCCCAAGCACTGTAACTGTGATAAACAGCTTTGCTTCCAGAGCCGGGGATGAAACCGCTGGTTGCCGGTCATGGTCTGGGGATGCTCGCTGCTGCTGTGCCTCGGCCCCGGCCTTTCCACGGGGGGGAAATCCTCTGCCACGCCACCAAGTGACCCTGCACTATGGAGCACCCCGAGGAGAAATTCCCTCCTCCGTACCCCTGCTAAGCCGCGCTGGGCATGAGCACGGAGCCCTTTCCTGCAAGACGGCACTGGCAGAGCTCGGTTTGCTCGGGCCGGAGGAGAGCAGGAGAGGGCCGGGCTGCTCGGCTGGTGGGCGCTCAGGAAGGAGACAAGCCATATAAAATAAAGGTTGCTGTCAAGCCCAGGGCAGCAAGCTAGAAACCAAGCAGACTGTTAGGCTGAAAGAGGGCTGGGGCTCGCTATCGGAGCAATGAGATGCAGGAGCAGCCACGTAGAAGGGGAAACCAACCAGCCTGGTCTCCAGAAGGCACTCGAGTGCTGCGGTCGGGGGTTATATGCCACGGTGGTGGTGACAGCAGGGGTCTGGATGTGGTGGCCCATGAGCCTTACTGAAAGCCGTAAGTCCTACTGAAAGGAGGCTCGGGCTCCCACGCTGCCGTCCTGCAGGGATCCCGGGGTGGAGCGTGCCCCGGCACCACCTCCTGCTCCCATCTCTTCTCAGAAAGGAGACTTTTTCCAGTGCTGGGGCAGGGCTGGAGCTCAGCTCACAGGAAAACAGGATTTATATTTTAATCAGGAAATAGCAGAGTGGAAGAGACTTGCTAAGATAAATACACAGAAGCTGGGATGCTTCAGTCAACCCTGAATCAATTTAATCTCTAAAAAGGCTTGTGTTGATAATTGTGCTCAGTGACTCTTTGCCAACGCTCAGACAGACTTTCGTCCTTCCAGAGCAAACAGAAACACACGTCTCACAGCAAAGGCTCCCCGATCCAGCACCCTTCCTGGATCCCTCCGTGCGCCAGCAGCATCCCCATCCAGCAGCCCTGACGGAGGGGTGTTTGCAGGGATAGAGCTCCCCGCTACACGAACAAGGGGAAGATGGGAAAGATGGAGGGAGAAGGGTGAGTGCTCCACGCTGTGTGCTCCCTGGACGATATATACGTGCATGTTGTATACTGGTAACTCCTGAGAGCCACAGGGCACAGAGGACCGGCTGTGTCAGGGCCCAGGTCTCAGCTCTCAGCCTGGCAGCTAATCCCTCCACAAACTGGTCATGAATCCCAAAGCATCCTAGCTCTACCAAGGCCAAAAAACATGCTGTGAAATTTCCTTTTGCGCTACTGTAGCAGCAGGCTTGCTTCCTTACCCTGAACAAAACCTGTGCCTGAGTCATGGCATCTGAAGGCAAAGCATCAGGAGCTGAGTGTATGGAAAACCTTAAGGGACAGAAACCAGGGCACTTCTCTTCAACCCTAGACCATGGTAGTGGGAAGGAAGATGCAAACTGGGTTCACTGAGCACCAGCCATTAGCGAATGGGTGGAAAAAAAAATGAGGGGTTTGTATCTTGGACCCAATCTGAAACTAATGCTGTCTCTGGATTAGCACCCGTGCAAGGAGGAGTGTTGTCTGGGTCTCACCTGGGAGGACCCATCCTTTTCAGAGGCCCCCCCAAACAGCACCAGCATCGAGGACTGTGCCTTGCACGCACGTGCGTGGTTTGTCTTCGGTGCTACCCACATCCGAGCGGCCTCATTTCATCTGTCCAGTGTTGCTGCACCCTGCCCAAAGCAAACAAAAGGGGCTCATGCCGACTGCATCAAAGGACATCAGTGTTCAGACTGTCTCAGGAATCGTGCTGGCTTCTCTCTACACCTATACAAATCAGCCAAATGGTGCCAGGGCACCCTCCTGTGGCCCCAGGGCCAACTGGCATGCACCTGCTATGCCCCCATGCTAAAAATCTTCTAGACTCAGAAACAAGCTGGCCACACTGAAACTGCTCCTGCTAGCCCCCAAAACACGCCCAGGAATTGTTTGGGATAGTTGTCCCTTGTCTAAACCATACCAGTGATCACAGTAGCAATTTAACAGTGTGGACAGTCAAGCTGTAATGTCCAGAACCTGGTCCTGGTTTATCTTTCTAGTACTTACATGGCTTTTCAGCCCCTGCTGCCTCAAGCTACTCACTGTGAGTGGAGAGCACACGGAAAATTGTGTGCATAGTGAAACCTGCTCTTCACCTTGCAAGAGGCACCTGCTTGGTTTCCTCCTGAGAAATGTGCTTGGAGCATCACCCAGACAGAGAGGCGTGATGGTTTAGTGGCAGGGGGACACAGAGGAGACCTGGCTCAGCCTTTGGCTGGGTTCATGACTTCAAGCACGTCGCTTTATTCCTCCATGCTGTTTCTCTCCTCCCAATCTTGCTTGATAGGGGATAAACTTGCTGGCAGGGTAGAGCTGGACTGAGTTCAGTGAATCCTGGAGTGTGTATGTGCTTCTTTCATAAAAATAATCAGAGTTTTGGCTCATTTTTCAATCCTTTTGCCACTTACTAAAGGAACTGAAGAGAAATTACAGGCAGTGGGGGTCAGGGCTACACTTGTGTGAGCACAGCCCCTCACCAGCCATCAGGCCTTCTCTCGTTCTCACTGCTGTAGTTCACAGTTTCCATGGGCCTGTCCCATGTAAAAAGCGTTTTATCATAAGGAGAAGAGATTTGCATCTGCAGCAGGAGAAACTGTGCTGCCTCCTTTCAGGCCAGGGAAGCTGAGCCCTTCCAACAGGTTGACGCTCTGGGATGGCAGGCAGGAACCAGACAGGGTCAGCCAGCACGTCCCAGGCTGAATCCCTCCTGGTTTGACTCCTTGGGGTCCACGAGCACAGACTGCTCCTGCTCATCCCTTTTTTCCTCCTGTACCTTCTGATCGTCACAGCAAACTCCATCCTCACCTACACCGTGGGAGTGGAGGAAGACCTCCATTCCCCCACACACTCGCCGATCGCTCTGCTCCTGACAGTCAGTCCCTGCAGCTCCAGCACATTTGTGCCCAAGATGCTGCTGGGTTTCCTCTTTCATCTCAGCCACATCTCGCTGCGGGGGGGGGCTGCGTGGCTCAGATCTTCTTCCCATACTTCTTCATCGCGTTGGATTGCAACACCCTCCTTCGCATGGTCACAGGAACGTGGCCATTTGCAACCCACTGCACTACACAGACATAATGACCAGAAAATACCCGTCCCGATTACCCCTGGCTGCCATAGCAAGGAACACCTTTTGTCAGTCCTGTGGTGATCCTAGCATCCAAGGTGCACTTGTGCCACTCTAACGTTGTCAAGCACTTTCTCTGTGAGCAGACGGCCCTGGTGAGCCTGTCCCGTGGGGACACCTCCAGGAACAAGATGTAGAACTGGCCACAAGAGCCATCACAGTAGTCTTCGATTTAGGCTTCCTCCTGACATCCTACTGCAGGATAATCCATACAGCCCTGAAAATTGCTTCTGGGAAAGCGCAGCACAAAGCTTGCTGCACAAGTGCTACTCACCTCGTGGCCGTCCTGGTGACTGACTTGCCTTCCTCGACAGTCTATCAGATGGGGAAGTCTGTCTCTGAGGATGTGCACAACCTGATCAGTGTGACATACTTGCTGTTGCTGTGTGGCATCAACCCTATCATCTGTGGTGTGAGGACCAAAGAGATCAGGGAGCACCTCCTAAAACTCCTGAAAAAAGAGGTTTGGTGTCGATCCCCTTTAAGGCAGCAGCCACAAGCAAGTGGAGCCACCACGTCTCTGCAGACACACAACATCCTGCACATCACCATGGAAATGGAGCTCTGAATACCCTCTGTCAGGCAGGAGAAGAGAGTTTGATGGCATGTGACAAGAGTTAACTACCAGGGCAAGTCAAAGGAAAAGGAAAGCATTAAAAAGAGACTGTATTGTGCCCAAACCGGCAATTCCCAGCTTCTCTAGACCAGCCATGCACTGTAAAGCCTTAGAATTTCCCATCCACACTCAAACTGCCTCCTATAAGCGTTTAATGGTCATCACTACCTGTGGCACATGAGCTTAAGATGAGAGATTCAGGCTGCCAAACCCCACGCTCCCTTCACAGACCATGGGGACGAGAGGATACGGTCCAGAATAAGCCCCCTGAAATCAGCCTGACAGATGTGACACAGCATCTGGGAACCGTGGGCTTTGGATGCTGTGTCTTGTAGCTTTTCTCTGTCCCAATGCTCTGTACTAGTCAACAGTCCATGCTGCGATTAAGATAGCATGCCTCTTCCCAGTTGTCCCCGCCAGAGATCTTGCTGGTTGACCCAAGCATGTGAGAGATCAGCAAGACTGACCTCCCTTGCTTGTGAAGGTCCTTCTGGATCTCATTGGAGGAGGGTCGTAGGTGCTTGTAGGTGTTCTCCTGGTAGATCTAAGCATCCGATCCCCACACCCCCCCATCCCAAGTTACTCAAAGCACAAGAGCGAGAAGATCCCCAGCAGTGCACGGTGCTTGGAAAGATCCTTTCTGACATACAGTATAAAAGTATTGCTCTCATGTCAAGTGGGAAAGCTCACCGGAAGGCTCTTCTCTCAAGTTTCCTTGGCCAGGCAAATTAGAAAGAGCCTGGAAGATGCAAAGGCAGCGAGTGAGAGGCCCAACCAGCCAGCACCCAATGCCCCTTGGCTGCTGTAAGCGCCCTTCCCTTGACCTGTAACTGCATGCGTGTCCATGGGGCTGCAGGACCCCTTTCTGAGGGACCCCCGCTTGCCCCGGTATGGCTGCATCTTCCTGACTTCTGAAAACACCAAACCGAGTCAGACCAAAGGTCCAGCCAGTGCCTCAGCTCCGAGAGTGGACAGCAGGAAATGCATAGGGGAAAAAGTCAGAGTGCAAGACACCGAATGCCACGGCCCCACTTTATCCCCTCCCAGGTCCTGGCAGTCACCAGCTCGTGGTTTTATTGAATCCATGGTTGCACCAGACCATCTTACCCCTCTTCCCCAGGGATTCCTTCATTCTCTTAAGTGACCATCAGATAAGAAGGGCTGCAGAAATAATGTGAGTTACAGCGGTAATTCCTGCAAAAACCTGCAGCAGGCAAAGAACAAAACGCATGGTGCTGCTAATGCCAAGTTCTCCTTACTCTCACAAGGCATCTAAAGTTTGAATCGGTGCTAAATATACAAGCACTGGGTGCAGTTCAAAGCCAAAAGGATGTACTTTTGCCCAGTGCAGGTGGCCAAGAGGGAGATCTCTGCAAGGTCCTTGATCTACCTTAGATGTCTGCTCCAGTCTTGGATCAGACCCAGTTTCTCTTCTTCCCTTGTTTTTCAGAAAAGTGGACAAGGACTGAAATATTCACACGCGTGCGTTTGGAAGTCAGTCCCTGGAGGTAGCCGTCAGAGAGGAGAAAACATTTCTCTCTCCTGCACCGCATCACCTCTGAAGGAAACCATGCAAAAACGACGACACCGGCTCGTCAGGTCTCCAGCACCTGGGAAGGAGGGGAGCAGGGCCGAGGAGCACAAGAGCATCTGCCAGACCGAGTCTCAGGGTGCTCAGAGGAACCCTTGGGGGATTACAGAGAGCTGGGTGGTTTAGTCCAGAAACGTGGCATTTCTGTTCAGGTATTAGCTTTTTTAACTCTGTAAAGTTTCCCAACGTAGAGAAGCATCCAGCTGCTCCCGCAGCCTTGCTGGGCTTCTTGGCTGGCACATCACGGGTCACCGAGTTACAGTCTTGAACAGGCCAGTGCTTCAGGATCAAGTTCCGCAGTTATCCACGCTGGGTACCACCTTACTGCAGCAGCCTCCGCCTTGCAGGGCAAGGGATGCCTCAGGCTGAAAGCCAGCGATAGGATCTGGCTGCAGATACACAGCTTTCTGTTTGCCACTGCGAAAACCTTTGAATTCTTGGTGTGCGCTGTTTTTCCTTCTGGAAAAAAAAAATGCTTTCGTATTTTTAATCTAAAAAAATTAAAAATCAGTGTTACAAAAAACTCACCTACAGTCACAAGGTAACACACGGCCCCAAACATCCACAGGGCCATAGGTCATCTGTCCAATCTGGGCAACAACCTCTGCAAAAACAAAAAACCAAAGCCAAAAACCACCACCCCTCTACAACATAATGCAGTGTATTGAAGTAGAGCCAGCGTGCTGTAACAGCAGCAAGCAGATGTCCTTATTGCACAGGACGCTGGTACAAACCTCAGAGGTAGAGCACGGGGCGGAAAGCGGCTCTCAGCACGCGCTCAGACTCGTGTCCCCGTGATTCAGGTGTTCTGAGATCAGCCCTGCAGGTCGTGCATGAAGAAGGGCACAATCCCAGGCAGCTCGGCGCTGATCACGGCAGTCCTGCCGCCTGCCCTGGCGAGGTATGCGGGGGGAGAGTCTCAGACTCAGCCTGTCACTCAAGGAACAAACAGCTAATGGTCTGCTGTGACCTCGGATCGGGCTCTTTGATCGTGCAGGGAGAGCACGCTCTCAATCCACAGCCCAGGCTGCACAGCAGTAGCTGTTCAGTCTAACCACAGAGATAAAGCTTGTGTCAGACCCAGCCGTTTCAGCTGCCCCTCGTTTTGCAGCCAGTGTCTCAGCGCAGCACTTTGGCTGTTGACGTCCCCTGGTCCCTGCACAGCGCCGGGCTGCTCGGCCAGCACACGGGGAGGGCTGCAAAGCCAGGCAGGGACCCTTCAACACCAGAGTCATCCTCTGGGACTCCCGTGCTCCAGGAACCTCAGGCTCTGCTCTTCCTTCCTTTCTTTGTCCTCATGTGCCCAGCAGTTATCCATGCAAACGGGATGGGGAAAACCCCATCATCCCCCATGGGTGTTCCAGCTCCGCTTCCCTCTGCCCCAGGGCTCGGTGGGGCCGCCGCTGTTCTGCCCCAGGTGCTGCCTCGCTCTTGTTCCCATGCCAGCATTTGGTTCTCGTCCTGCTGCCTGGCACAGATACTGCTCACATGCCCAACGCTCATCCGGGTTTCCTCCATTCTGCAACAGATTGGGACAGGGCAATCTGCAAACCACCACACCACAGGGACATCATGTCCACACAGCTGCCGGCTTGTCTAGCCTTGGTAGTCTTCATCTGTGGCTTGTACCACAGCCTCCAAACTCTCTCTGCCACTCCAGTGCGACCCAGCCTTGTGCCTGTGAGCACACAGCCTTGGCACACCCGGCCTGGGGCAGCACAGCCCAGAAGAGCACCGTGGGCACGGTGCTGGGGGATTTCTTCGTCACGCTGGATGCTGCCTGCGTCCCAGCCTTGTACACTGGCTTCAGCCACGCAGTCCTGGCTCCAGCAGACCAGGCAGCAAAGCTCCCCACACCTGCAACCCCCAACTGCTGGCAGTTCTCACCACATATAGAATGACAGAATGGTTTGGGTTGGAAGGAACCTTAAAGCTCATCCAGTCCAACCCCCTGCCATGGGCAGGGACATCCCCAACTCGATCAGGTCGCTCAGAGCCCCGTCCAACCTCACCTGGGATGTTTCCAGGGATGGGGCATCCACCACCTCTCTGGGCAACCTGGGCCAGTGCCTCACCACCCTCAGCGTAAAACATTTCTTCCTTGTACCCCCTGCCTTGCCTTCTCCATCGTGCACTGCACTGGCCTGGCAGTCTCGCGGGACACGCACGACTTGCTGAGTGCCAGCTATCCCTTCCACCCACCCACCTTCAACCCTATCGTTTACAGGGCAGTGAGCAAGGAAATGAGGCAGCGTGTCCCGAGATGTCTGTGGAGACAGCAAGGAGCCCATGGTCTCCTTGAAAACAAGTCTCTGCTCACCACTCCCAAAAGAGGTTTAGCTTCGGCTTTAGGAAAAACTTTCTAGCAGTAACAGAGCCTTTGAGTACTGCACTTGGGGAACCTACATCACCAGAGGATTTCAAATCAGGTCAGATTCGCACCCATCTGAAATTGCTCAGGGTGAGAAGAGCCTGCCTTGGGGAGGGGATGGACTAGTTGGTCTCTCCAGGTTCCATCCGGTCCTATTTTCTGCAAGTCCTGCATTCAAAACTGGCAAGCCATTCCCTCCGCTGTCCTTCCACTGCGGCACAGCTTTGGGTGAGGACTGAGCCACGCTCCCAGCAAAGGGCTCTCCTCCACCACCGCAGACCTCTGGGCTCAGACCGCTGGACTCGGACTCGGGGATGCACTGGAAGTCGGGGAGGAGTCTCAGATGGTGAAGCAATTCAGATACCGTTTATGCCTATTTATTTACATGGCAGGCAGGGTTTGTTGAGATACTCACAAAGAGCCCAGGAACAACCCAAAGAAAGGACCCTGTGCCCATGGCTGCTGTTTCTCCCCATTCCCCCCAGCTATCTCAGTCTCATAAAAGCTATTACGAGTCCTCCATCATTTTATTCCTGCTAGGCATCTAAACCTGGGCTGAAATTAGTGAGAAGTTAGATGTCTAAACACCTGCATGGTATTGCTACACTGTGGGGACGAGAATGGTACAGGAAGCGACAGGAACAGGAGCTGACTGAGCTGCAAAATGAATATTAAACAGAAATAGCTACACAGCAATATTTTATGCTTGTTACTGAGTTTAACTTCAGTGCTGGTGGAAAAGAAAAATCCTAGGCAATGCAAGAACTCCAGGGAATTACCATCCTCCCCCAGCATAAATATCTCATTTTTTATGGACCACAAATGAGTTCTGGGCTAAATGGAGGGAGTCTGCGAGTACTTCTCTGTATTCGCCATCTGATATTTCTCAACAGTGTCTACAAAAAGTTTGAAGGACACTTTCTACAGCATGAAAGTGATACATTAAAATCTGTGATTTTTTAACATAGGAAAATAGATAGGAAAGAGCCTTGGGGAGAAAGACGAGCTCCTTGTTTTCCTGCTGCATTGCGGCTGCAGAGTTAAGAATCTCAGCTATGCTTTACTGCCATAAATTAAGAAGCATCAACTCAAATATACACAGCGGCAAAAAGAAAAGGAAAAAAATCAAAGCACTTTCAGCTCTGAGTGGCTCGGTCAGGTCTTACAGTCTTCCTGGGCTGAGCCCAAAACAACTCAAGCAGTGGAGTAAAACCTGGGGCCAAGCACCAGCTGAGGAGGGCTGCACTCACCCCGGGACAGGAGGGGATTTCAAGTGACCGCGGCAGTGGGACAGAGCCCAAAATCCACAACGTGAAATTCGGCCAAACCCAGTGGAAAGTTCCACACTGCACGGAGAAAACCAGAGCGCGGTTTCCAAAGGGAGAAGTCCCTGGGTAAGCAGCGGGGTGGTGAGGACGGAGCTGGGCTTGGAGCAGACCATAACCCCGACCAGCCGGCAATACAGTGCCAGTATCAGAAAAGGCCCGTCCAATTCTGAAGCTCGATAACAGCAGCATTGCACATGCGACTCGGGTGTTATTGTTCAGCTCTGCTTGATACCGATGTGGTCTCAGCCACGTACCGCACTGGGGTTCGGGAACTGCAGTCTCAGACAGAAACGGAAAGAATCCATATGAACCAGATCAGTAAGAAAATAATGACATGTGCAAAGAGGAGACTGGGTTTATTTTCTTGAATAAACAGGGAGCTGGAAGGGTAAACACACGGCTGTCGTCAGGTGGTAAAAGGCTTTTCTAAAGAGCGGGGATTTGTTTCTCTCCATGACTACCAAAGGAAGGATGAGGAGCTTAGTTTGCAGCACCGATAATTCAGCCGGGAATTAGGGGAACTCTGAGTGACAGTAATGAAACACCAGAAGCAAGGAAGTCGCAGAGCATCCTTCACCGGGGGCTCTGACGAGCAGGTTAAACGAGCAGCTCCCAGAAATAACCTGGGTCCTGGCTCCGAGCACACGCACTGCGGAAGCGGCTCGGCACACACCGCTCGCCCCTGGCATGCGTCTGCTGCCGCCAAGCAGCCCGCACGACACGCTCAGCCGCGCTCGGCTTTTCCGAGTGACACATCACACCACAAAATCCCGTCCAGGAGATGCGAATCAAAAGCTGTGGGACAAAATACACACCCGAACAGCACACCAGCCGCAGGGAAAGGACCGATAAGTTTGCTATATGAATAAAACATACTCCTTTTGGCTCCAGGATGTCTACTGGACTCTAAGAGCCTGGGATCAGCCTGCCCGTGAAAGTAGGGAGGGCACAAATCATCCAGAGAAAGGCAGCTTTACGACGGCGCACGCCGCGTTCAGGAAGCGCATACGCACCAGGTCTCCCTGCGACTGCGGGGGACGGCACCCCGCCTCCCAGATACCCCGCCAGCTCTACCTTCTGCACCACCAAACCTCCGGCCGATCACCTCTTGCTGCTGAACACCACGGAACAGGTGCCAGCAGAGCACCCCACGGAAGCTGTGGTACGGGACGAGGTAGGATGACGCTCTAGATACATCTTGAAGACCGGATAAGTGAATTTACTAAGCAGTTTTCTAACTCTGGGATAATTTACCAAGGAATGAGTTAAAGCTACAACACATTAGAGATCCTGTGTTACGAGCAGCAGAGAAATAAACAAAGATGTTCAAAGTTACCGGCTTTGGGGAGAAAAACCTGAGAAAGTCCCTCGAGCTGGTCTGGTAAAGTCAGGGTTAAAAATATGAATGCTAGAGGCTTTCTGCAGAAGGTGGCTGGAGAGAAGAGAAACATCCCGGAGGGGAATGGAGGGTGGTGAGGGCAGCAGCCTGGGATAGGTGTGAGCCACGCTCGCTGCTCTGGCACAGATCCGTACACACGCCCAAGGGCAGGGCCACGGCTGCAGCCTCAAAATCAGCTTAAGCCAGTCCAAACTCCGGCTGTTGCGGAAGGGTGGTCCGTTCCTCAGCTGCTCCTACCCGCCACCTCCCATCTGTTGGCACGAGCAGTCCCAAGGCAGCACAGTCCACAGCGATAAAAGCAATTCCGTCTTGGGCTGACAAGCAGCACAGCTGGATGACAGCTACAGCAGCACAGGGACGGCAGCGTGAACAGTGGCTGGACGGCCCTCTTAAATCAGCAAGCCCGCACCCTCCTGAACTTAAATTGATTAAGTCTTAGCAACAGAGCTCCTCGGTAAGTTTCTCACCAAGAAAGTTCAGCACAAGCCTGGACTTTGCTAAATCAAGAGCTCACAGGCAGCCACCCCAGAGCCAACATGCAAAGAGGCACCAATCCTGTACTTGCTTGCAAGACAGGCTCAGCACCCAGAGCCAGCACCAGGCACAGGGGCCAGAGCCACCTGCTCCCCCAGCGCGTTAGAAGTGCTGCCGCTGTGGACGGACAGCTGGACGCTTACACAAATTATCGTGGAGGTGGCAGGTCTTGGTGTTATGCTCGCCCAGATGCGATGAAGGTCAAGAGCCCACGCCTCCCATGAGCGTGTCCCACGCAACCGGGGATGGGATAACTCCCACCTTCCTGAGGCGGGGCTGGACCGCTGCGGGAGGCTGCGCGAAGATCGGAGACACACCAGCCTGAGGAAGAACGTGCCCAGCTTCGGTGCCGCTGTTTGGGATTCAGCTGGGAGCAGGGAGAGCTCCTTGCGTGCTCAAGGGCTTTTAGAAAGATCGAGCCAGGAGCACAGCCCGGGCTACTTCTTACAGGCAGCTCCTGACCTCACTGTCCTTCAGCTGACTTTTGGTCTGACTCGCATGAATTTTAACCTTTTGGTTGCAGTGTCCCGTTATCAGCAAGAGGCACGCTGCTCCTCCAGGCTGCTCCTCTGCAGACACGGACAGTCGCTCCCCAGGAGCGCTTTGGGCCAAAGCGGGCGTCGATCCCTGCCTCGTGGCCCCAGGGAGACGTGCAGGCAGTCTCACACCTCTACTTCAGCTTTAAAAGGACAAAAGGGCAGCGAGCGCTGGCTGTCTGGAGGGGACCCTGGCTATGGAGTGCACGAGGCTGAAGGGAAGGGTCTCAGCCTGCCTCTTTGCTCAGGATCTCCCACGGACCCCATCGGGCAGCCCGTGCTCAGCACGTCGCCCCTATGAACCCCTTAGTTTCCCTCATTCTCCCCCTGCTCCAGGAACCACACACAATCAAGTCGCCACCAGTCTGGGTGTCCAGCATTTAAATCCCTTTTGGTTGGGGTTTTTTTTTCCCCTCCTTGTAGCTCAGAGCTATTTCCTAGAGAGCAGCAGCACCTTGCTGTCAAGTGGGGAGATGTTCAAGAGGGAAACAATCTGTTTAGCGTTGCTTTAGCCCAACCACAGCAGAGATAACAGAAGCTTGTTTCAGAAAAGGAGCAAAACTGACCCCGCTCAAGCAATGGCAGAGCACTTCCCTGGCTAGGGATAGCAGTTGGGGGATTAAGGAAACAGCAACAGGAATATCTGGTTGGTCTGTAAGGAAATAAGTGTTTGTCAGAACAGTACAGGCAGCAGGAGACGGCCCAAAGGCCAGGCAAGCAGCGGCCAGGGCAGTGGTTAAGGATGAATTGCGTACTGGAGAGAGACGGTGGCTCCTGAGGCTTCCCTCCTGCCCACCGAAAGGAGCATCAGCATTCAGTGCAACTCCCGCTCCCCACTCCAGCACCTCTCTAACTGCCTCTCTGTCTAGCAGGAAGCGTAAGCCTTCTTCGCTCTCTCCCCAGGAGACAGACCAGGCAGGAGTGCCGATTTCAACAGGAGCGCCTCAGAGAGGCAGCAGCAAAAGCAAACTGCAAGAACGGGAGAGTCTAGACTGCAGGGTCCCCTGGGAGC
Source organism: Morus bassanus (assembly GCA_031468815.1). Lineage (NCBI taxonomy): Eukaryota > Metazoa > Chordata > Aves > Suliformes > Sulidae > Morus > Morus bassanus. The sequence goes on from CM062568.1 coordinate 653,246, forward strand.
TACTCCTGTTTACACAGGGATCCGTTAACGGTGCGTTATCCAGTTACACCCGATCCCAAAAACTCTCCTTGTGATGCTTGAGAAGCAAAGGCTTGTCTGACTGAGCGACAGCTTACTGCTGACCTGGCTGCAGAAGACACGCTCGGCTTTGAGCGGCGCTGCCCTCGACCGCACGAGATCCCACACTGGTCCAGAGAGCAGCCACAGTCTCGCCAGCCCGACCTGCGCTCTACCGTCGAGACAGCAAAGGGTCAGCGCCGGATGGGCGGGAGCAGCAGCAGAGGGGAGAGGACCCCCCATCCACCCCACTGACGTTCTCCAGCAAACAGGTGAGGACAGACAGGCACAAGCATCTTCATAACTTCACCAAACCCACCCCTTGCAGCCTGAGCAGCAGCTCCTCAGCAGATTTTTGCCTCCAGCCCGTACCTTCCCACATACCTGTTGACAGCCTAACACATTGTTTTTCAATTCTCACTAAACTTTCTCTGCCCCATCCCACAGGTGAGGTTAGCATGCTCTGCAGGAGGGACTCTGCTTCCCCACCAGCCCTGCCTCCAGCCCTTGCAACTTCTGAACTTCTCAAAACTCACCCAGAAGAGGATTTTTCTAGTTAAAAGGCCCTACCCCCTCAGAGCCTTTTTGGTGGAATTTCTTGGGTGGCACAGCTGCCAGGAGTGGGTGGTTAGACACAACAGTCTTCCCTTGGAAGCAGAGAGAGGAACCTCCCAAGGCATTTGCAGCGGTGCCCTATACCAGAAACAGGGCAAGTGCTGGACCGAAAACCCAAGATGCAAGAGTTCAAGCCTTACCGCTAGCGTAGTCCCAGGTTTGCCCTGTGAACTCAGCACACCTCCTTTGCACATTACTGAAATGCAGACTTGGCATTACTTCAGCCACTTCCTCATGTTCACCTTCAGCCCAAATCTTCAGAACGACACAAAGAAACAGACACCCTACTGGGTTAAGCACGGCTGCCCTGGCAAATACCGGGTTCTGCTTACGTGCCTCATTTTACTCAAGAGCCTTCAGACAGTCCTCTGGAAGGAACTGTGCGCAGGAGGTGCAGGGCTCACAAACAAGGCCCCAGCTTCCAGCTGCTACAATTCACTTTTAATCAAAAAAAAAATGTTCCAAGATACCACTGCTCCTTCCTTTGACATTCCACATTTTATTGAGTTTGGCTGGATTAAAGGGTTAGTTGTATGGTACATGAATTCAATAAATATTTAAGAACTGGATGATGAAACCCCATAGCATTAGAGCAGGCAGTTAAGTACATAGATAAGTAAAAATGAATTATTTTTAAAAGATCAAATAACTAGCTGGTGTGGATAAAGGCAACTCTTGAAAAAAAGATAGTGTGTGCACTTCAGAGGGCTTTCTGGCCAAGGACAGCATGGAGGCCCATTACCAGCAAACTGACTGATAAATTAGAGTGGGTTTTTAATACAGAATAAAACACACCGCAGCAGCTCTGCCCTTTCCTGGTCAGAACTGAAAAGGAACATTTGCCAAGCACAGTGCTCTGCCCTGTCAGGCTGGATGGAGAAGATGAGCTCTCCAGGTAGCAATGCACCTACCACCAGTCTGCACCTTTAAAAACCTTTTTGGAAAAGGAAGAGGAGGGGACAAAGGGAGTAAGAAGTGGTGGCAGAAGAGTCTCACTGGCAGATGTGCACATGCTCCAGCTTTCTAAGCTAACAAAAATTGCTCCTTTGTCACGACAGACAGCATGGCAAGTGCACGACACACCTAGCCTAGGGATGTTTTCCTGCTGTCTGATCACAGCAAAGGAGAAGATATCAGTCAGGTCTGCTTCTTCCTCTGAAGACACTGAGTAACAGTCTTTAGTAAATGAAAAGAATTGTCTGAAGCCCCCAGGACAGATCTTTAAGGTAAGTGGCATTAACACCTTCCCTGTCTTCAGGAAGAAGTCCTGCCTATAGGGTTCATTGTAAGACCATGCAAGAGCACCTAAGTTTTCAGGAAGCCCAGCTACTAAAGCAATATACAAACTTCTTATGCACCCTATCCATACCTGTGCACCAACCCCCAACTGGATGGGCAACCTACAATACGCTAGTGTGATCACCCCTCCTGCCACAGTTCCAGCAAGCCTCTACATCCCAAAGTTACACTAGATGCTTCTACCCTAGAAGGACTCCAGCAAGGTAGAACGGCTTTGCTGGCACCGCAGGGCAGATCCATTAGGAGCCACACATCATACACTCATCCCGGTTCTCCAGGGAGCACACCATGGCTGCTTTATTCCTCTCCTTCTCTTCCTCTTCCTTGGAGGCCTTCTCCCGCTCTCTCAGTTTCTCTTTGTTCAGGGTGAACTGGATGGGGTTAGCAGCTGGTTTTGTCCTTAGATAGTACATGCCAGTCTTCAGACCCTGCAGAGCAAAGGCATGAGTCTAAGAGCTGGAACCAGCTGGAGGTCAGACAAGCAATACAGCCAAATTCTGAACTGCTGAGGACAACCTCCCTTAGCCCGTAGCACTGTACCAGCCTCACAGCGAGGTCTGGTAGTCAGGAATAATGGGTGCAATGCTACAAGCATCTCCAGCTTTATTGTTCTAGAGAGATATTCCACTAGTGAGACTGGATTCTTGGAAGGAAACGACGGTTTACCCTTCTAAGAATCAGTGAGACCAACTTTTCATGAAAGAACTTATCAGCCCCCATGTGCTATCTGTTCTGAGCGAGCCCCCCACGCCGCCCCTCCCTGATACCTGCTTCCACCCGTAGAAGTGCATGCTGGTGAGTTTGCCATAGTTGGGTTCTGCAATGTGGATGTTGAGAGACTGGCTCTGATCGATGAAAGCTCCTCTGTCTGCTGCCATCTTGAGGATAGTTTTCTGGGAGATCTCCCACACTGTCTTATAGAGTTGCTTCAAGTCATCAGGAATCTCAGGTATATTCTAAAACAAACAGGAAGGGTTTTCTGATGCGGTATAACCAGTGACTGCCCAAACGTTCATATTTATAAAACCAAATTCTTCACCAATTCCTGAGGCTTCAGCAATCCTGACCAGAACTACGGCTTTTTACAGCTAAACTCTTTATCACCTTACTTGCTGAAACAGGACAGCGTATTTTGGGGAATTTGAGAGGATAAAAGCTGTTTGCAAATAGACCGTTACTATTTTGTCCTAAACAGTTGGGAGGTCTTATGAAAAGCAATCCAGCAGGTAGCACCTGCCCCAAAATTCATGACAAGTGGGATGCACTTTGTTAGCATGCATGACTCCACGCACAACAGTCACAGCAGCGTTTCAAACTCCACAGCATAAATGATTCATCCCACACAGACTCTTCTACATGTAACTTCTGGATTGGGATGTCATATACGCAGCTCCTGTCTCAAGCCTACTCCCTACTATGAAATTACCCCTTTATAATCTTTATGATAATGGGAATCCAAACATTTTCAGAATCTGCATGAAGTAGTGCAGCCTGACTGGTATTTGCTCTAGCAATAATTAGTAGTACATTTCCATTGGGCTTCTCTAGGACATGGGCAGGCTCCGGGAGGAACAAATTACCACTGAGATCAGACACATCCCCTCATATTTCTAATGGAAACGCTACACGTTACCTCCCCAGGCTAGCTGAGTCACTCATATACAGCAGACCTCAAAAGCACTGTGTGGCAAATAAGCTCCCCAGCCACCCAGCTGTCACTGCCCAGACTAGTAGGAACCCCTGCACCATCCTCCCCGGTTTTCCACACATACCTGGATAGAACCGTTGTGGGCAATGATTTGGTTTTTCATCTCCTCATTCCACAGGCCTCTCTCTGTGAGATCTTTCAACAAGTGTGGGTTCACAACCTGTAAGGGGAAAAGGCCAAAGAATGAAAGGATTGTATATTCTGCTAAGCTATAGGTCCTGCCTTATGGCACAGACACACCTCCCTAGAGGAGGCAAATCCACCCCGATGTGCAGGGGTTTTTACGTGATTAAACAAGACCTTGCAGAGTACTGACAAACTTTCACTCTTCAGTCAGCACTGAGGTATGCATGCAGGTGGCCAGACTAGGCCCAAGGTTAAAACAACAGGGTAACAAACGTGAGGTGCTGCTGGCCGTTGCAGAACACGGACGGCTGGCTGCGACACCTGGCTGACACCAACCTGGGGCTAAACCCAGAGTACTGACAAACTAACACTAACATCACTGAGGGGATGTAGGGCAGACCAGACCTCCCTAACAGTTAGATAGTCCCCTTGTCTCAGCAAAGAGCTCTTTGCTAACTCCAGCCTCCAGAACTCAAATTGTTTCGTACTCTTTCCTAAATGACAGACCCCTCTGGACCTGTAAAGCTTTTACCCAATCTCTTCAGATTTGTTCAGTGCTTTACACACAGCTCTTTCCTCAGGACTGCAAAGCAGCACTGTGGGCTCAGTTACTCTTCCCATAGCATGCATGTGTCTTCAATAATTTCACTAATCATCACTCATTTAGCAGGTATTCCTGCAGGCCATCCTGAGGCCTCATAAAGGTCTTTTCCAGACAAAGCAGCACTTCTTTACAATTTCACCTGTTCCATAATGACTGTGGGGAATATGCAAAACTGTACTACTACAGCACATAGTACAGGCTAGATGTTCCCCTTGGCACTTTTGGCCTTCGACATAAACATCTAACTGAATTGAGTTACCAAGTGTGAGGCCTCCATCTTGTCTTTCTTATCAGTGAAATGACTTTGACATCAAACACATGAAAACAGAAAAGCTCTCTCCCACAGCCACCTCGCTTACCTGAAACTCTCCTGAGAGGACTCTGCGTGTGTAGATGTTACTGGTGTAGGGCTCGATGGATTCGTTATTGCCCAAGATCTGAGCAGTAGAAGCAGTTGGCATGGGAGAAAGGAGAAGGCTGTTTCTGACACCATATCTAGTAACAACAGTCAAGAGTTAGAAAGCTTCAACCACATGAGACAAGACAGGAAAGACCCAAGAAGAGCACAGTTTATATACTGCCTGCAAAGAGCTACGAGGGCCAGGATAAGGAACTCTCAGCTCACATGCTCAGAAATCTCACCTTCTCAGGGTAACCTGCAAACCCTCAGATTACCTAGGCAAAAAAAGGGAAGCTCCACTAAATTTATAACGTAGCTCAACATGGAAACATAACTGAAGTCTTTGCTATTTTCATCTTTAATCAGAGGCTTTCCCAAACTATTTAGTCATGAGAAAGGATGCACAGGAAAAAAATCTGTCAGGCACTCCACAACTCCACAGCACTCAGGCAAAACCAAAACGAGCAGCCCACGAAGAGCCTGAGACCTCTCCATACACAAGGCAGTAGACAGATTTACTAAATTTAGAAATTAGACCCCCACAAATTGAACAAATTCATTACAGGCACTTCACGCTTTAACAATTCCTGTCTTCAGGATGTTCAAGGCTCAGCTGCTTTTCCATCAGTGCGGAAAAGAGTTCCCAAGCCCGGCTGACTCTGTCTCACTCATCACTACAATTGTTTAACTGGAACACAAACCATTCTGCTGATGCATCCCAGATGAAATAAGAGCTCAGCTACATCAGAGTCTAGGGGGTGGGCTCTCTCTGGCTTGTACGATCAAAAATGAAAGAAAACCATCCACAAAACAGTTTTGAAGGAAGATCTACTGGGGTGGGGGGGAAACACATAAGACCATTTTTACACTTGCTCCCTATCTTTTGTTTTCAGTCGGTCAGAATGTATCGAATGTGTTTTACATCTAATGCAAACTGTGCAAGACTACTCACTTAGCAATCTTCTCCTTTAAAGCCTTCCAGTCCCAAAGATCAGACGGGGTGACATTCCACATGTCATACTGAAGAATCTGAAGAACACAGGTGTAGTCCAGATTAGACAGGGCGCTCTTTTCTCCGTTTTATAAATCACATTGTAAATTGACCTGTTATTCCTACTAACTATTCTCTACAATTCAGCCTCAAAGTTCCTGTATCGTAATCTTACGAACACTCAGTCTTTGTCTAAAGGGGACAGCCAGCACAGGCCGAGTCTTGCTTTCTTTCATTGCTCTCTGCAACTCAGCTTAACTTACGCATTTCTCACTGCACTCAGGAAGCCAAATGATGGAGGAAAACTCAAGCAGCATTTGTATTGTGGCAATATTATCAGCCTAAGGTGTTTCAGTCATGCATCTCCTTCTGTATCAAAGACCAGGCACAGTCACATTATCTGCTTTTCATAGCTTTGGCCCTGACACAGGACAGTTCCTGGTACTTACTCCTTTGCTGACAGGAGAACCCTCATACGTTTCGTACGGTCCTTGCTCCTTGGCAAGTTCACAGCTGGCGTCCAAAGCACCATAATAAATGGTCTCAAAAATTTGCTGGTTCAAGCGCTGGGCCTCGGGACTTTCAAAGGGGTACCTCATCAAGATGAAAGCATCTGCCAGGCCCTGCACACCGATGCCAATGGGACGATGGCGTCTGTTGGAACGTTCAGCCTGCATGGCATTCAAGCAGAGAGAATAATTACCTTTAGCAGAACTACATAGAATCATAGAATAAATTAGGACCACTGAGAGGAATTTTCATCTGTACCACTGCCTTAACTTTTATGGGCCATCCATTCTGCTGCAACACCCACCTTCCAATTCTGCCCGGTTCCCCACTGTTTGCTGTTTGGTGGGGCAGGAATTTGAGGACCCAGATTAAGTTTGTTAGAAGCAATCACTGATTTTAACTGCTCAACCTGACACACGGAGGGAGCCATGATTTAGAAGTGAACACTAAGCACTTTCGGGGGAGGGGGGGGGGGGGAACCACCACAAAACCAAAAACAAAACCAGGCCCATGAAGACATTTAAACTCATGCACTCAAATTGTACGTGCTAGAAAAATCTGATCTTCATCAGGTTTGGCTTCACACTTTGGGTGTTTGCTTATTCCCTCCTCCAATGCCCAGCTCTGCTGCTTGCCTTTCTATGTTCTTGCCATGCAACAAACCCTGCTCCCATTCCTCTTCAACAATTACCAACCCTCTCCCCGCCTTCCTTCCAGAAAGCTATCTATGCACCCTCCCAAAAATGCATACAACCAACAACTCAAGACTGAGTTACACCTTCTTGGGATCTTTCCAGGATCGTTCTCTCTGTTCCACTTTCCACTCTACTCCTAGGACTGGTTCAGTGCTTTATGGAAATCCACACACATGAAAAAATTCTAACTGCAGAACCGTCTCAAGGGGAAGCTTTTTCTACAACTGCTTCACTAAGGAACTGTTCTGGGTTGAAGCTTAAGAAGTCACTAATGGTGGGTCACATCTGCAAACAGGTAGTTAACAGAACTCCAAACTATTAGCCAAAACAGGTTTACAAAATCCCTCGCTGATTCCTTCTGCCCAAGGCTGGACTGGACTACAGAACAACAGGCCCTTTGTCACCAGGCTCCTGGCGTGCCTTCAGCCTCATACCAGCTCAGCACAGCACTCACCTCTGGCACAGGGTAGTAGTTGATATCAATGATTTTGTTCAGGTTTCGGACAATAACTTTAGTGACTTCAGCTAGCTTCTCGAAATCATATGTATGCTCTGAAGTGACATACATGTTCAGGGCTATAGAGGCCAAATTACAAACTGCAACCTGTAGAGAAAACACAGTGGAAACGGGCATGCCAGCCAACACCCCACGCAAAAAACAATCTCAGTCCCAGAGCACGCTCTGTATCCAAACTATGTGGAAACAAAGAACACCAAGCAACATACAAGGCTGTAAAAATGCACTCCTCATTTCTCTGCTACATTATGAGTTGCAAAAAGGGTAACAACAATTCAGAAAGGTTTAGTAGATATCAACATCACCATAAAAATTCAATTCTCTGGCTTGGTCAATCCTGTTGCCTGTAAGCCATCCTTCCAGCCGCAAAGTCTAACCATTTCTTGTCTTGCCAGAACCAGCAGCTGATCTCAATGAGATCCAGACTATATTAGGGCATTTTTTTTGAACAATTTTTAACACTAATATTATCTCCAACCCCAGGAGAATTGAAACAAGTAAGCCAAAATTTCCTGTGCCATGCAGGCAGACAAGATAGCTCTTCATCTCTTCTAGACTAGTCAGGATTTTATGAACATGCCAAAGAGCGTGAGCTGTAGAACTAGTGGCTCAGGCAGTAGAAACTGATACTTTCAGTTACAACTGCCTCGAGAGCTTTACAGCACTAGAAATTCCCCATGCTGTATTAGCACTAACTCACTGCTACGTCCTCTGTTTGCCTTTCTTAGCAATGCTGTGGTCCAAACATAGCACATGCGTAAAGCACCAAGATTAGGGTCATACACAGGGAACTCGGGGGGGGAACTGATACTGAAATGTAAGTCTTGGGGTAAGAGAGGTATAGTTTTACTAAATCATTAGCCGAATAGATGCTTACATCAGCTACCAGCAAGCCAAAGAGCTCACTTCTCCGTCAAGCTTTCAGAGGTTCACTTTTATGGGTATCTTGTTTTATACCGAATCCTCCATGGGAGTTGGAAGGGAGGGGAAACCCCCACACAGAGTCAGGGCAAGTGCTATAAGTACCCAAGTCAAAACATCCCTGCAATTTTCTCAGCTACCCGTTCCCTTCCCCAGCCAACAGTCAGACATATTCTAGAGAGCTGCAACAGGAGCAGTCACAGCTTTCCTGAATGCTACAACTTCCTGTTCTCCACCTACCTCATCTTTGCTGGTATACTCCACTATTTCTGTACACAGATTGCTGCATTTGATGGTCCCCAAGTTCTGCTGATTGCTCTTCCGGTTGCAAGAGTCTTTGTACAGCATGTACGGCGTGCCGGTCTCTGTCTGAGACTCAATGATAGCATACCAGAGCTGCTGGGCCTTCACCACTCTGCGGGCACGGCCTTGCTTCTCATAACTGCAACAGGGCACACGTTGCTTAAAAATTCCCAAAAACAGCAGTGAAAGACAATAATTTTTAACACAACATCAGGTTCTCAGGCAGGCAAGACCCCATTCACTTCTGAACTGTCCTTGTTCAAAGAAAAGAGAAATCTTTCACTACAACATCCTATACAACTCGTTCAAAAGAAAGCCGTCGACCACTTTAAGCAGGGATCACTTCAGAATCTCCCTCTAACAAGCTAAAACAATCATTCGTACATAGTTCTATCTTGAGCAGGTCACAGTTTGAAGCAAACAGTAAGCAGACATTCCCCATCTTTGTCCTTTTATCAGTCTGATAAAGGAACTCACTGACCACTTATGAGCCAACACCACGAACCCGTGCTTTGGCTCCCGGATGCCACACAAGGGCAGTTCTGTGCATGGATGACCACCACTGAAAAATCTATTCACTTTTCTTACCTTTCATATAGTTTCTCAAAGTCCTCTCCCCAAACCTCATCTAGGCCAGGACACTCATTTGGACACATTAAGGACCAGTCCTGTAAGAAGGAAAAATATTCAGAGAAAATCTTTAGGCACCCTGTTAATTAAAGACATTCAACTTCATCAGCAGATCCTGCTGTAAACAGAAACATGCAAACTACACTTCCCAGCCTGAAAAACTAGGAACCAACTCTGCCAGCAGACATGAGGAAAATATTTACCAAACTACTCAGATTTATGTAAAAATTAATATGAACATTTATGACCAAACTGCACTTTTAGTCTTGAAATGACTGGTTCCCAAGCTGTAGCCCATTTTAAAGCAAATACAAGCAGTCATATGAAGATCAATTTACCAAGAAGAATGTGATGCTTTAAGGAAAGTCCAGAGTAAAAATTTAGTGTAATAGCACCAGTACATAAGTCATGGGCTGAAAGATTAAGCACTGAAGCAAAGTATCCCACTGGAGTTCTCCAAGTCCATTCTCCACCCGCACAGTCTAGCTCTCAAATAAGGTGTGGCAGCTCTTTCAGGAAGATCCTTTGCTGCTAGGAAGAGAGCTCTGCAACCCTTCATGAACTCCATCCCAGGGCTGATCACCTGTTTCTCCACTAACAGACCTATTCTGCACCAATCAAGCTTCTTACCTGGTTGGTTTCAACTCGTTTCATGAAGAGATCAGGAATCCAGAGGGCAAAGAAAAGGTCTCTGGCTCGCTGCTCTTCTTTTCCAGTGTTCTTCTTTAAGTCAAGAAACTCAAAGATGTCCAAATGCCATGGTTCCAGGTAGATGGCAAAAGCCCCAGGTCTCTGATAAATAAAACACAGTAAAGATCAGAACAAATTGCCCTCCTGCACTGCTCCTGAGTGTACACAATACCCTAAGCTAACTGGAGCTTAGTTTTATAGTCTCGTTAAGGCAATTTCAATATGCTTTTTTGCATCACTGTTGCTCTCACTTATTGGAACTAGGCCATGTTACTAGTTCCAGATTCTCAATAACAATGATTTAGTACCAAAAATCTATTTCCTCTGTGTAAACAGGAGCTTGACAAATCTTAGATTTACTTATTGTGTCATGCCTCCATTGACCTCTGGACTGTGTGAAGACAAAGGATAGAGATCAAGAAGCTTTCTACAGTCTTACACCTTAATTCGCTATAGGGCATTCAAGGAGTGACTAATAACCAGTGCAAGAGGCTGATCTAACACATGCACATCATGCAGCAGACGTACACCAAAAGATACGCCTGCATGACAACATGCATAGTGAAAGGGGAACACCAGAGTGTCAACAAGAAGGGGAGAAAATGCCCTATTTTAATTATGTATCACCTACAACCACTTCATCAGCTCGCTGATGCTACTGGGTCAGTCTTTCACAGATGTGGAACCTCTCCCTCTGACCTGAGGTTCCCTTCTTAACCCTAATTTAATGGAAAGCCAGTACCTTGTTTCCACCTTGATCCACGTAACGGGCAGTGTTGTTGTAGACCCTCAGCATTGGAACAAGCCCATTGGAATTTCCATTTGTCTGCAGAGGCACAGGAGAACCATCAATGCTGAAAAGCAACTGCCTGAAGAGAAGGGCCTACATTTTCTGTATGTCTTTCTGCAGTCTGCAAAACTTCTATGCTGAAAGCCAGGAACTGACCACCCCAATCAGTTATTTGGTAGCCCCTTCCCCCCGCCTTTTTTTAGAATAGACAAAAACACATATATCAGCTACCGGTCCCAGAGTTAATAAAATGTACCTCCTACCTTCTTCCCTCTACATTATGTAACCTAAAGGCTTGCAGAGATTACATACACTGTGGCAAAAAAACCAAACACGCGTCCACAGGTGATCGTGAGCAGTCAGACATACAAAAAGGAAGAGTGCTAATGCACAAGTGTCTGAGCGTATGCATAGGCTGCTATCACAAAAATAACTTGGAATTGTCTGATCGAACAGTGGAATAAGATCCGCCTTTTGGAAGGACTTCTATTAGGAAGCCAAAACACCATGGAAAACCAACCTTTTTGCCTTAGAACTTACTGAAAAGGGAAGGACTACTGAGCTAGGCTGGCTGCTATGTTAAAGCAGCACTGATTTGGCAACTGAAATATAGACATTTCCTGAAACCAGAAGGTTAACCTCTGTTGGGAACACCATCTGCACACTTACCCCAGCAATATAGCTGCCCGTGGCTCGGATACAGCTCACAGCAAGGCCAATCCCACCAGCAGACTTTGAGATCAGCGCACACTGCTTGAGAGTGTCATAGATCCCCTCAATGCTGTCATCCTTCATGCACAGCAGGAAACAACTAATGAAAACAAAGAGCTTTAGCATACAGATGTTAAAACAAAAAAAGTCAAGAAGTATTTCACCAGGGCTGCAAAAAACCAAGGGTAAATGCTGAATCTTTAACATGCTATATGCAAAGCAAATAAATGAAGCAAAACCATAGGTTGCAAAGTGGAATAAAGGACAATTTTAGAAAACATCACGAGCAATAGCTGTATTATTGACACGTGTTAGCAAAGCAAAACATTTTTAAAATCATATCAATTATGCTTGCTACTTTTAGCATATTTTAGAAAACAATTACCAGGATTCATTTTGTAATCTACAGAAGACTATGCATATAAGTAACTTTTAAATAAAACAGAGCCATGTAAATATTTCCATTAGCTTTAGAACCTTATAGACACCTGTGTATTTTTCCCCAAAGACTACGCTAGAGATCAAGTTAAATTTGACAGCAGCTTCTCAAAACTTCGTAAAACAATCACAGAAACACAGCTACTATTTTTAGAAGTTGTGAAAGCATTTAATTTGAGCAGATCCCGTCTCCAAAACTTTATCTTCATCCTGTTATGCATTAAGCAAACTTGAAAGCCAGAGGTACCTGGAAAGCTGAGGCCGGTTGGTGCCTGCGTTGAACAAGGTGGGGGAGGCGTGGGTAAACCACCTTTCAGACAGAAGATTGTAAGTTTCAATTGCAGCATCAATGTCATTTTTGTGGATCCCCACCGATACCCTCATCAACATATGTTGAGGACGCTCAGCAACTAAACACAAAAAGGAAAAGGGGGAAAAAGAGAATGTCAGTATGACATTTATGATTAGTACAGACAGACGTAGAGGTCATAGCAATGAGCTACAAACAACATGCGATGGGCCATTCGAGAGCCACAGTTTTCATAGAATCACAGAATAATTCAGGTGGGAAGGAACCTCAGGAGGTCTCTAGTCCAATCTCATGCTCAAAGAAGAGTCAGCTAAGAGAATCAGCCCAGTTTGGTCAGGACTTTTATCCAGTCAGGTTTTGAAAAGCTCAAGGACGAGGACTGCATAACCCCTCTCAACAACCTGCACCAATGCTCGATGGTTCTCATGGGGAAAAAAAACCCACACCTGTATTAACAGTTAAAATCCAATCAAATATCCAACTCAGCACCCAATTGCTCCCTAGGTTTCTTATATTGCAATTAATTTCTCACCCTTCTGGTGCCCAAAGGGCCTGCAATAACTGGCACTGATAGCGCTGTAGCTCTTTCAACTTAAACTTATTAAAAAGTGCTGGACAGGAACCACTTCATCTTCTAAATCCTAGACACTGTGCAGCTTTCAGAGCGCTAGGGTCCTTAAAACAGACAGGTAAAGCACAGCTGCCTGGGTCACACTGCTAATATTTGGAACATGCAAGTAAACTTGCCATGGTGCTGCTCTTTAATGATCAACTGTTTTTCATGCAGGCATACCACTGCCACCACAGGTGCTCGATTCTTAGCCTAAGAAAAGAATTTGCACATGCCCAGAGAACACTTACTACCAACGTGTCGCTATTTTTTTAAACCAGTACTCAGTGCTTTCACCAGAATGCTTTACGGAAAGCTAGGACGTAGCCTCTTTGCCTCAACCCCTGCTCTGAGCCTTGGTTTTGACTTTTAAATAATACTTTAAGCTGATACTGACAGTTCTTACCCTTTGAGTTGATTTTCAGCAAGTAGGAGCGTTCTAGAGTCTTTAAAAAGAGAGAATACATTTTAGTAGACATGCAGATTTCAGTTTAAAAACCAAAAATCTTATTAACTCCAGACTCAAACATCTTCCTGCTCCTTATCCCAGGCTTCAGCAGAAGCACCGACCTGCACTCCACTCCTCCTCTTGTCGACGGCAGAGGATACTAGTTAACTAATGACTAAAAAACCCAGAAGTCCACTGTTAGATTCCAACACTGAGGACTCAATGCTTTGGATGATGGAGCGGTGGTGGAGCATGCAGCCACAAGGTTCAACACTACCTCTCAACTCACAGTGAATTAAGGCTAGAAGACACGGGAGTGTTTGTTCTCCACAACCCCACCCCTCCTTAAGTACTGTTAGTTATACTATGATAATGCTTTCCAGACAACCTGTATCACAATCTGCAATGCTGGGTGTTGAACACAGAAAACCACTAATAGGGTAAGACTTCAACTAGAGCAGATGCCTTTTAAGCTTGTGCCTAGTGGATTACAGCAGTAATTACAAGAGGGGGTGTCAGGAATTACATATCTGTGTACACAGAGAAACACACCCCCTCCGTCAAGGTCCCCTCTCTCCATCCTTGCCAATCCTGTTTCCACAGCTGCTCTGCTCTTTACACATGCTAATTGTTTCCTCCTTGCAAACTACTCCCCCCAAACCAGAAGGCACCATATCAGGTGTGTTGATGGAAACTCTAGGCAAAAATCCCCAGTTCTTACACAGATTCACAAGAACTCTCTGAAGTACCCAGTGCTATGGAAAAGCCAAACTCTCTCCAGCTAACCCTCCAGAGAGCCCATGGCATCATGCCCTAAAACAATTCAGCAAAGAACAGCGTGTTATGAGGGGAGCAGGAGGAGCAGATGGTGGGGGCACAGTCGACTGGACTGGTTGTGGGGGAGATGTTCCAGCAGCATGGAAGACAACAAATGTGTGGGATGACACACTGAGAACAAATGTTGCACAAAACAATGGGGAAAACAAAAAAATTCCTTTTTTGGTTTTTTAAGAATCAGATTATTTCCTTGAGGACTGGCACGAGCTGGGAAGTTTTCAACAACATTCAGTGCTATCTGCTGCGAAACAGTCAGAGCCCAACAGTTAAAATAGTATAGCAGCCAAGGGTACACAACGAAGCCAAGAAGTACATGACTCATCCAGTTAGGCAACTGCTTTGTGCAGGTACTCTTTGGTTTGTTTGGTTTTTTTTTTTTTTTTTTTTTTTAACAAACCCACTAATGTCCCACCGACTCCAGTGCACTCCTTGCCCAAATCCAGATGATTCTGCAAGTATTCCCATCCTTTCCAAAAGACTCAGCTCCAGAACAACACCAAAACAGCTCTCCTCATTATAGTGAGTAATGTGGTTTTTACCTTAAAACCAAAATAGTTGTAGGAGAAGTCTCTGTCATAGATAATGGCAGAATTCAGGCGCTGAGAGGAAATAATACAGAGAAAAATTTACATTTACAGTCAGCTTTTTTGTGCCTCACATTAAGGTATAACAATGCTATCATTGTTGGGCATTTCTGGCCTCAAAGCTCTAGTGAAACAGGTATCAGATCAGAGGAATAAAGTAAGGAATAGCACTTAGCTTGAAACAACAAACGCAAAGTTTGAACTATGTTTTTCCCCAAGTGCAATTCGCAATTGTTGGCTACATTTTACTGAAGTCTAACTAGACACTAAGAAATACAAGATAGAATCAAAATACGAACATGACTTCCCCGTAAGACCGCAGACCTGGAACAACTTGAAATCAGAAACCAAACCTCACCTCTCCCTTCTGTGCACACAAAACAGATTGCTACATCAAAAGGTACTTTTTCTCAAATTTGCTGTGCTGATCATGACTACGAGGACATCCGAGAAAATAGATCCTACTACAGAAACATCCTTACATGAAGGAAATTCCTACATGCTCTCTTTTAAATTCTCCAGGACAGAGCAGTTATCACCTGCACTGGTTTCTGCATTGGCTTTTTGTCCTCAAACAAACACAGCTTGTTTAAAAATAAGAAAGATAAATTATCTGAACTAGCTCACTGAATTTTTAAAACTTAGAAGTGAAAAAGTTACGTACATCTTTGTTGGCCAAAACTATGTCTAGAGTCTCTTTGCAGATCATTGGTGAGTGCTTCCCATTGTGAGGATTTATGTAGTTGTAGAGATCGTCCATCACATCTACAAGAGAAAGGTATTTAAAAAGGACATCCACAGACCTATATACACATCACCTGTCATTTGTTTTCAAGGATTTAACAGGCAAGACTACCCATCCTCTAAAATAACTCCCTCCAGCTCTACAAACATACAACTTTTCTTCTACCTGCTCAGTACTATCACTAATCTGTTAACCTTAAAAATGCACTTCTCTTACAATGCTTTTTTATAGAATTTACAATACATAATAAATGGGAAAGTGGGTGCAAGCCAATTTCAATCAGTTACATTTTTCATCAGTCTATTTATACAGACACTTTTCACAAAACAGGCAGTTTCATTTTCCTTGTGACATGCCTAAAACTCATGTTTTTCGTCTCCATGGCATTTTTAGTTAGCCTGGGTACTTAGTAACTTCTGCTTAAGAAAGAGATTTCCATATTTATATCCTCTAAAACTCCTGCTCCCTTTCTGACTAACTGCTATCCAAGTGCCCCCAAAGAGACTTACCACTGAATACTTTCTTAGTTTCTTTGTGCAAATTGGACACTGCAATCCTTGCTGCCAGGATAGCGTAGTCGGGGTGTTTGGTGGTCAGGGTTGCAGCCGTTTCAGCAGCCAGCGTATCCAGTTCCACCGTCGTGACACCACTGTACAGCCCCTGAATCACTTTCATGGTGATCTGGGCCTGAAAAAGGAAAATTCTGGAGGTTAGCTACCTGTTGTTGGGGGACAAAAAAAATCCTGATGTTTAAACCATTTAAGATATCAGATATGCTTCGCTATAAGCAGTACCATTCATGGTCTGCATAGAAAAGCAAACTAAAATACCAAACCCTCTTGGCAAAGTACTGACTCTTAAAATTTTAAAGTAATACTGGGGCAGAAGGGAGAGCGAGGAAAGAGTGAAGAAAGCAGAAACTGTCAATCCGGAATCATCAACAGCTTCTTCTCTGCAGACACCTTCCTAAAGGCTAGAATAGAGCAGCAGCAAAGTTCATAGGGAGAGAACTCAGATTAAAACACTATTTGCTTGGAAGTTTTGAAACTCCAAATGAAGCTTGACTTTATAAATGCCTGATGAGACATGGAAGTGCTACGCTTAAAATCTTTTCTTGAGTAGAGAAAAAAAACCCCAACCCTGGAAGGGATACAACAGCTTTTGCTTCATGGCTTAACCTAATCTTCATCTGCCAGCTGGGACCTTTCGTGGGAAAAGACTTTTGCATCTACTATCTCTAAAGTATTTTCTACTTTTCTCTCAAGCACTTAGCACTGATCACTGCAAGAAAGAGCATATTCTACAGTGGGGAAGAGAGGTCTGATCCAATGTGGTAACTGCCAAATATATTTGAAGTGCCAACAGCCTCACAGAACCCGGACACGTAATTTTCAAACCTTACTCTCTGAAAGTAAGCACATTAGGTTAGGGATTTTTAGTATTGGCCTGTAAAGCATCCAGCACAAGACGGTCCAAGTCCAAAAGGAGAAACTCAATTCTGGGAAGAGAGATGCCACACTCTACTGCAGAATAAAGGAGAATGCAGTGCTTCGTATAAGATTAGCTTCCTTATTAAGAGTCAGGAGGATTAGGAATCTTGCTTCTGTCCTCATCATCAACTCCCCATGTCACTGAGATGGAGTCAGTACACTTTGTGTTTCAGTAACCAAGTCACAGGAGCTCCCCCTCCTGCTCTCTACCAACCGCTGAAGAGCACTACCTTTTGGTGCAGAATGAATGTCAAATATTTTACAGATAAAATATAAGACATGAAAACAGATCGTTAGATCTTGGACACAGGAAGAGCCTAAGGTGGCGACTCCAAATGAGCAGACTGGGTCTGCACATCTGCATAAAGATCTCACAGAGATCAACGGATCCACGAGGGAGTCGAGTCACCCTCCGCACAGGCTTTGGAAGGAGAAGCTTACATGAGCGGGATCAACATGCACTCAAAATCCTATGCAGCTCAAAAAAACCAAGTAGGGATATTATAATGGCAGGGGGGTTCTGTCAGACAGAAGGGGCACCTTGTTTTATTGAGAGAGGATCAAGAGCTACTTTCCACATAGTATTGCCCAAGCTTTGCAGACTGAAATTGAGAGCAATCTACCAAAACCAAAATATGTGAATTAGAGCAACAAGCAATTCTTTTTTTTTTTTTTTTTTAAGCACAAGAAGCTCGATCACTTCAACAACGTTTGAGGTAAAAGCAATTTACAATAGGTAAACTGACTTTTTTCCCCCCACCACGGTCTCAGACTCTGTATCTGTGAAGCAAAAAAACTCAGAACACAATTAGAAGAAACACTTTGCCAAGAGTTCCTGCACAGGCTGCCACGCTTGGCTTTTTCCAAGGAGAATAACCGCATAACACCTGCTCCCTACTGCTGGTTTTTAGCAGAGATCACCACAAGGGGCAGAGAGCAGGACAGTAGGAAAAAGGACAGACTCACAGGATCGACAAAGTCAGCGTTGAGCCCATAGCAGAGCTTCTGGATGCGCGACGTGATCTTGTCAAACATGACACGCTCTTGGCGTCCATCTGTTGGAGAAGAGGTTACTGTCACAACAGCTCCCGTTAAAATAAAGAACCAGTTAAGCACGGGATCCTCCTACCCAGCACCTCACACAAGGAGCCAGCCCTCTTTTGGGGGAACCTGGGGTGGGAATCACCAAGGACAACCTGCTCAGGTTCTCTGCTCAGGCCCAAGGAGAAGGGAGGCTATCCCTCCACCCCAGTGTGTTCTTGCTTCGGATGATCGTGGGATCCCTCACTCAGAGGTGCGGGTCTCCGTATAACGAAGGAAAACAGGGAGCTCACACCGCTTCATGAGGGGCGCGAGTACCCGCTACAGGGCCAAGAAATTCCCACCCCGCTGCACCTAAAACTTTGCATAAACCCAATTCTCAGGACCACTGCTGCAGAGACAGGGAACCTAACTGAGGGCCACCCCAGCCCCCCAAAGGCTGGGGACCCCTCCTCTGGCCGAGCACTCTCCTTTGATCAAAGGTGTGGGGACCAAGCCCAAAGATCATTGCCATGGGGGAGTGTGTATGTGTGTGTCTCCCAAAGCAAACTGAGGGGTCTCATCCCTCACTCTTGATGTCGTGGGGGGAGCTCCCTCACTCCGGGGTCTCCCCCAACGCAGCCGGGGTGCCATCCCCTCACGCTCAGTGCCACGCAAGCTGCCCCCAAAGCAGAGGGGATCCCATCCTTCCACGTTCCATGAGGGACTCCCAAAGCAGAGGGGGGGGTTCCCCATCTACTCACTTTAGGTGCCATGAGAAGGAACCTCCCAAAGCAGAGGGGGTCCTGTCCCCTTGCACCAGGCACCATGAGAGGGACCCCCCCAAAGCAGAGGGGGTCCTGTCCCCTTGCACCAGGCACCATGAGAGGAACCCCCCCAAAGCAGAGGGGGTCCTGTCCCCTCACACCCGGTGCCATGAGGGACCCCCCCAAAGCACAAGGGGTCCCGTCCCCTCGCACCAGGCACCATGAGAGGGAACCCCCCCAGTGCAGAGGGGGTCCCGTCCCCTCACACCCGGTGCCATGAGAGGGGAACCCACAAAGCAGAGGGAGCGACCCCATCCCCCCACACCCGGTGCCATGAGAGGGGACCCTCAAATCAAAGGAAAGGGGGGACGCCACCCCACCCCCCGGCTCCGAGGGGAGCCCCCGTGCCCGGCCTGTGCCCCCCACGGCGGAGGACCCTCCCTCCATCCCTCCATCCGTCCGTCCGTCCGTCCGTCCCTCACCCCGCTTGACGACGTGCATGGCGGCGGTCGGCGTCCCGGCGCGCGCGTCTCCCAACGGTTCCTCAGCGCCAAGCGCGGTCTAAGCGCTTCCCGCTCCCGCCAACCGCCCTGACCCCGCTGCGCCGCCGTAGCGCTCCACCCCTCCGGCTGAGGCTGCGGGCGACATCTTGCCTCCGGGCACTGCCTCCTTCTTTGCCTCCTTCCCCCACCGCCACGACTCCAGCGCTGCCGTTCACCGTTCGCGGAGCCTCGTCCCTTCGTCCATCCCCTCCTCTCCCCGCTCCTCCCGGGAAGCGCTACCCCTCCAGGGAAGACCGCGCCGCTTGCCCGCTTCCAAGATGGCAGCCGACAACGCGCCTCTCCGTGGAAGGAAGCGTCGGGACGGGAAAGGGCGGTTCAGGCCGGCGCCAGGGCGCGACGTACGGAGCCCGCGAAGGGACAAAACGCCCTCGTCCTGCGATCAGCAGTACGACGCTAACAATGGCCATTATAATGATACAACAGCAAGGCCCGGGCATAATATTTAACGCGATCCTCCAAACGAGAGGCGGTCCCACAGAGCCCTTTCTGCCCATGCCCCACGCTGAAACCCGCTTCCCTAGGGCAGGGGCCCGTTAGGGGCATGGCGGCCGGGGCACAGGCATGGCACCCAGCCCAGGCGCTCCGGTGCGGGGGCTTGGCAGGGGAAGGGAGGGGAGCTGGCACCCCCTCAAGGGAAAGACCCCCAGGGGTCACACATCCCCTGGAGGGCTCTGAAAGCCAGGACCGGGGGACACCGA
The DNA here is from genome assembly GCA_031468815.1 of Morus bassanus. Lineage (NCBI taxonomy): Eukaryota > Metazoa > Chordata > Aves > Suliformes > Sulidae > Morus > Morus bassanus. The sequence goes on from CM062568.1 coordinate 673,323, forward strand.
GCTGCCATCCTCGGCCAAAGCGGCGGGTGCCCCAGCTGAGGATGACGTGAAGGCTGCACATCCCGCCACAGAGACCTTTTGGGATCTCAAAAAAAGCCCATGACCGCCCTTAAAACTTCAGGACTGACAATGTTGATAAGGGGGCACCCTCCCTCTGTGCTTCAGGAGGGTGAGCCCCCTCCCTGACCCCGTGGGCAGCCACCATCTCCTGCTGCAGCGCTTGTTCCTCAGAGGCAGGGGGAACGTCTGGGTGTCCAGGCAGGGCTCACGGGCAGCGGCACCCAAAGCACCGCTGAGGTTTACGCGCATAATCCAACCCAAAATGTCAGTAGTTTCTCTGCTCCGAATATCTTGGAAACCAGCAGCCGACCAGCAGCTGAGGCACTTGTGAGTCTGAAACAGCATGATAATATCTTGTGTTTATCATTTACAGCATCTTCCTTTTCTGCACAGAGCCTGTGAAGTGCCTTTTCCCCCCAGAAGCACACCTGCCTGCAGGGGACGATGCTGAGCACCTTAACAACGCGTGGGCTCGTCTCTGCCGGTGGGAAACAGGAAACTGAGGCAAATACAGCACCGCAACGGAAACTTCGGGTTTTGCACCGTGAGAGTATAATCACCCAACATGCAAGTTACACTTCAGCTGAGGCTAATCCTGTGAGTCTCAGAAAGAGATCTCAGGAGCCTTGGTGACACAAAGTGGTTGGAAATTCAGTTATTTATTTCTTGTGAACGGACCGCTGTCACTTCCAACATGAGGGTGTTGATTCTATTCAGACTCAGAGCAAAAATGGCAACTCCCGATTCCTCAGCACCAAGGTTTGCTTTGAAGTTGCCCAGTGCGCCAGCAGGTCTGCCTGATCCTGCTCAGCTTGAGCGAGCCAAGCAAGAGCACTGCACAGAGGCTGGCAGCCCAAATTGCTCTCATCTCAAAGATGTGACACAGGACATTTTTGGAACTGATCAGGAAATGAGAATAAATTTGGGGTTGTTTCTCTGTTTTATTGGAAAAAGGCCTACAGATGGAAAAGGCATGGCATTTTGATCCATTTGAAGCCTGAGCTGTGCTCATGGATCTTTGCCCTCAAGTTCTTCTACTCTGTCTTTTATTCACTCTTTTTTGAAAAAATGGTAGTAGGTGGAGCAGTTGTTTCATTTTATGAGGATGTGACTATATGTCATGGGTTAAACTGCTGCAGAGGAAAACCAGCCTCCTCCCCTCCAGCATGGCTGTGGTGAGATCAGAATGACCAAGATAAACTCAACTCTAGAGAGGTAAGTTTTGGAAGGAAATGTAGCAATGAAAAACAAACTTCCTGAGGCTGCACAATACTTTACCTCCATCCAGCTCTGAGACAGCTGTGGCTGGAGTAGAGCATCTGTGCTAACAGGTTTCTGTTGTTACTCCTTTGCTGATTTCCACAGTGAGATTTCCTTTGTCTGAACAGGCTGCTTCATTCAAACTGTCAGAACCACAGGCACATGCAGCTGGCACCCCTGCTGCACAAGGGCATTGAGCTTTTCCCAGCTAGGAAACAAGCTCTGAGCTGGGACAGCACTCCAAACCAAGATTGCTTCAGTACCTTATATTCACACAATGTGAAGCCACAAAACAAAGGATCTGATCCTGCCATGGATCAAGGGGACAGACATACCAAGGAAAGCATGGCTCACACCTCTTGCCCATGCGCTCCTGTCTTACCTAGTGTGAAGGGAGCTGGGAGCCTGCGTGCGAGTCAACTGCCCTGGCATGCTCTGCAGGGAACCCAGGATGCTGGACCAGCAGAGAGCTGCAGAGAGTTGCATCTTATCTCACTCCAGAACTGACACGGTCTGTGATGTCCTGATGCCGACCCCTCTTCTGGACCAAAAGGTCCATCCTCCCTTTCAGCAGGGAACAGAGTTCAGGCCTCTCTTCCAAAGCAGCCATTGATGATGCTGATGATTATGTATCTGACTATGTAGCTGGTAAAGCTGGGCAAGTCTTGAGTTCACATCTTCCCTTTGGAGGAGGAGATTCACACTTGTGCTCCCTATCACCCAAGGAGCACTGTCCCTGGCAGACTGCAGGTGTCCTCAAGAAGGAGGCTCTCTCCGGTTCTCCTGATTAAGATCTCCTGCTTTTCCCAGTCCTGCTGACTTGTGCTGTGTGCTTGTAGGTCACCTACTGGGCTGGGCCCTGAGAAGACATCCTGAAGGTCTTGACAGTGCTGCAGTGCCAAGCTGCCCAGCTGGCAGCACTCCTGGTGCAAGTGGTGAGCTGTCGGGCTTGAGGAATATTTCTGGCCAAAGCAGGGAAAACCATGAGAATGAGGTGGAGGCCTTGAGTCATAGACTGAGCTGTGCAGAGGTATCTTAATCCTGCCAGGGACAAAGGCCAAGTCTGCTCTGTGACTCTGGCTCTGAGGGCCCCTAGGATACAGTGGAAGTTGTGAGCATCTTTCTTATGGGATCCAGTCTTTGAGGAGAAAATACAGATGGAAAAGTCTAATCCTCCGCCCCCTGGTTGTTTTGTGCATCATAGCAAACTATGCTAATTCCCCAACTCTGATTACTGGTTCCTCTGTTGCCCCGGGCCAACTGTGTGCAAAGGTCTACCATAAACAAGACCGACAAAATTACCCACGTTAAAAATACCTCCTCCATTTCCCTCTTTTGGGTGGTATTACGGTTAATTCCTTGACCCATAAGCATCTGTAGAAATGCTGTTCATTTGAAGAGACTGCTTGATTTTGGTTGTCTCTCTCGCAAGGTCTAGGACTTTGCACACTTTGCACTGCCCCAAGAGTACAGCAGCACTCTGGCAGATGGCGTGAGATGAAGGCGACCACAGTCACCAAGCAGAATGACTCTTTCTTCCTTTGGTTTCTTCCCATGATGAGCTCCCTTTTTGCTCCTGACTTAGATTCGCTTGCAGTCACCCCAAAAAGACTTTATACAGTCTTTCAGAGGGAGCCAGCAGCTTAGTGGATCCCTGGGCAATTCATGACCTCTTCCCATCCTGCAAAAGTGTTCTTGGTTGAAAAGAGTTGATTCTGCTGAATCTGTGTTTGAAATCTCTCCCTTTCTCCACTCTCCTGCTGCGGTGGTGGGGGATAGTCCTGGTTCAAGGGGTATTTCCTTCTTCTGAGGAACCTGCTTCCTTCAGAGGTTAGAAACTCCAGGTGCAGTGTGATGGCAATGGCCAAAGACAGGCAAGGCCAGTGCATCGGCCATGAAAAAAAATGCACGTAATACTGAGAGACAGACAGAAGCTGACGTGCAGCAGAGGATCAGGGATCTAACCCAGTGTTCCCTGGAAGGTGCAGAGGAAAGGAGGCAGAAAGACTAACAAGAGCAGAAGATGACTCAGTGGCTAGAATGGGGGAACTGCAGGAGAAATATTCTTTCATGGATAGATCACAGTTTTTAAGTTGAGCTCGTCCAGCAGCTGCTACTACTGCTGACGCTGAGCCTGTGCAAAGGTGGCAGCAGTCTGTCTCCCAGAAAAACCACATCAGTGTTTCTGCTCCTTATTTGGCTGCCTGGTTTTCCCAGCAAATGGGCCAGGAGAGCACAGGCACTAACTGGGAAAACAGGGTGACAATAACAGGTGTTTTGGGGGATGCGGCCATCAAAGATAACCTGTAAAGGGAGATGAAGCCATTCCTGAAACTGCTCCTTCCTTCCACGTAGACGCTGTTCAGCTTGGAGGGGACAGCGGACCCCTCCGTGTCCCTTCGTACCACTCCCCCCTCTTCCTCATGCCTTCACACCCGCTGGCCTGCAGCACCGGGTGCTGTTGTCTGCCTTCTCACATGGCTCTGCAGTGCGGTCAGGATCGGCTGCCTTGGCAGTGCCACGGACCCAGTGCCTCGGTGCCCCTCCTGTGCAGGGCCACGTCTGGGGAAGGCACCGGGCTGCTCCTGCAGCATGGCTCAGCCAGGGGTGTCCGGGGAGCCCAGCATGAAACCACATCCCAGCAGAGGCTCGGTGCTGAGAGGAGCCACCCCAGCACACACCCTGCACCGAGCTCTGGGTGAGCAACAGGTCCTGTCTCATCCCACTGAGCACAGCCCCGTGGCCAGAACTCGTACTGAGCAGGCAGAGATGCCTCTGGTCCCTCCTGGCTGCAAAAGCGAGTGGGATGAATCGTTTTGGGGGGGGGGGGGGAGCTGTGCAGGCTGTAGGCTCTGGGGGGGCTTGTGGGCACCCCATCGCAGCAGATCCCGCACCCCGAGCCGGGGCTGGCCAGGGCGGAGCTGCACCCGGCACAGGTGAGCGAGCACGGCTGTCCCTCCCTCCCGCCACCAAGCAGGAAATGCCGGGCACCAGACACCTCGACATGCCGGGACCCCCAGCCCCCACCGTGCCGCCGGAGCCCACGGTAGGACCAAGGCCCTCAGGGGACGTGTCTGCCCTGCCCTGTGCTGCAGGAGCCCCTGCTCCCAGTGCTGGTGACCCACGGGGTGCAGGTCACCCTCCACAGCCCCGTCACAGCTGGCCGTGCTAGGAACCCCACCAGTGAGCCACGGTTGCGGTGGGAGCAGCATTGGGGATGTCTGGATCCTACAGGGGTTTCCACAGATCATTGTCCCTTAGCCACCCACATGCCAAGGCGATGGCCAGCCTTTGGATCTCAGCCCAGCTCGGTTCCTCTTGCAATCCCTCCGCCATGGAGCAGTGCCCTTTCGGCATGCCCAATGGGTGGACACCTTCTTGCAATTTGCCCCGTGGCTGCAGTTTGGCGGAGCCACCAGGATTTCTTAGGGTGCACAAAGCAGCCAGAGCCCGATGTCCCCTTGGGCGCGGGGCAGGTCTCCCACCCGTCTGGAGGGCTCTGGGGAGGCTGTGCCTGGCGAAGCCAGCTACCCTCTTGAGGGCAGGTGGGGCTGATGCTTTGCAGACCATCTCTGCAAAGGGCTGAAGGGACTCCACTGCTCGCCCTTGTGTCAGGGCGCTCACCCGATGGCTCGTGCTGGAGGTCGCTGCTGCGGTGTGGGGCTGCTGCCTGTGGGTCTGTGCAGGCAGATTTCCTTCTGGGGGACAGAGCGTGCGGCACAGGCAAGCCAAGGGGGTCACAGCTCCCCGGTAACCCCAGACAGCGTGGAGCACATGAATTGTGGGGGAGATGGGGCTGCTCGGCAGTCCCCTATGTGCCCCCGCTGTGGTCTGGACTGCGGGGGCTGCAGGCTGCCCTTGGGGCTTCAGCCGTCTGGTCCTGCTGCAGCGCAAGACGTGGGCGCATGGGACAGGACGGGGCTCAGTCACAGTGACAGCGCTGGCTGCTCTGGGCTGAGACTGGCTGGGCTGGAGCCCTCGCATCCCACCGCGCCACCTCCCCATGGTGAGCAGGGAGCAAGCATTGGGGCTGGGGTGCTTGCACAGCCCTGCTGTCGGCTGTGCCAAAGGCTGCCGAGCACCACTCTTCCTTGGCCCCATCCTGCCTCTCCTTCCTGAGACTCCCCCCATCACGTTTGCCAGCATTTGGGGTGGGTAAGGTGGTGGGGAGCAGGTCCTACTGAGCCAGCGGGGCCAGACAGGCTGTTAGGGAACTTCCACAACTCCAGTACCTATAAAGCGTGATTGGAAATGAGTAGGGGTGATAACTGCATTAATTGTCCCATGGCTGGGACATGGGCACTGTGGGTGCATGAACAAGGCAGCCCTGCAGGAGAAAGGCAAGAGCAGCACCCTGAGCCAGGAGACTTGCCCAGGAAGCCCTTGATTGTCCTGTGGCAGGTTTCCTGCATTCTCTGGTAGCATTTTAACTCCCCCTCCATCCTTGCTGACCCCCTGAAGGAAGGTGCCGCACATTTATCACCTCCTGTGTTCAAAGCAGCAGGGAGGAGAGTGGCGTGGCTGCTTTTTGAAAGCAGTTACAACCACCTTTCCGTTGCTCTGGGCAATGGGGGACGAGGATGCTGGTAGCAAGAAGCCCCAGGAGGTGTGGGGATGGCAGACACTGCCAGGGCACAGGGCACCTGTACATCTTGGCAGGCTCAGCAGGACTTTCTGGGTCTGCACTGGCCCTGCTGTGCCCAGGCTGGCTCCAGTAAATACACCAGGCATCCCTGCACTATGCTTCCCAGCCAGTTGTGGGAGGACAGACAGCTTTGACGCAGTGCCAGCTCAGCTGCTGGCATAGTTAATCTGCACCTTGGTTGAATCACTGATAATCAAGAGCTAATACCTGGTTCCTTGCAGGAAGGTGCATGGTGAGGCTTGCCCTGGTTTCTGGAGTAAACAAGCTCATGGGGGTGCTGGCACTCCCGGGCTGCTATCCCCTTGGATCAGGTGCCTGGAGAGAGCGGTGCTGCACCCACGGACTTTGCACAAGAGCAGGCATCTTGGCGACCCAGGGCTGCATGTGGCCAAGAAACTGTTCGCTCTGGACAGCCCCAAAATGCCCTTGTCTTGGGGACCCCATGGCATTGGCCTGGGAGAGCTGCTCTCAGCAGCGCACGCTCTGTCGAGCCTGGACAGTGCTCCTGCCTGCCGCAAGGCCCATCTCCTGCCGGCTGCTCTGCTGCCCACAGCCCCGGGAGAAAGGGATGGGGCTGGGCAATGTGCTGGATTTCAGGATTTCTGCAGCCTCGGGAGACTGTAGAGACGGAGGAGCATTTTCCACACAGCTGGGGTTTGCAGATTGCTTTCCCGATAACCCATCGCATTGCTTAGGAAGGGGAGGAAAAGGATGCTATGCAGGACAAGTACACACTGCATCAGTCCCCTCAAGCCTGAGCAGGGACATTGCATCACGGAGGTGGTTTTTTTTATTTAATTTGAAACTAGATCCTTTTCTAAAATTAAACCCTCACACTCCAGTGGGAGCAAAACCTGGGCAGTCCAGCCTTTGGCTTGTGTTGCACATGCAATCAGGTCTGATCTTCTCAGCTTTGTGGTCTGTGAATCATAACGCTGCTTCGTCGCTGAGCAATGCTCCTCTGCCTTGAGCGGTGCTTCCCCCGCGGGGTCCCACAGGTGGGGGATGCTGAGTCACAGCAGTGCTGGGCTTGGCAGAGGCAGGGCTGGGATGAGAGCCACATGCTCTCGAGGCCCCGTGCTCAGCAGAGTTGGGCTGAGAACAATCGTTCACATCTGTTGCGACACTGATACTAAAAGAAATTCCCCACGCAACAACATCCGCAAGTGCCATCGCACTGCTAGACACGCCCCCGCCCTGGCTAATCCCCTTGTCTCCTGGCAGTCTGACCTTGCTGGGGAGGGTGGGTTGGGATCGGTCCTCGTGGGACTGGGGGAAAGCTGCAGCCCAGGTGGCAGAGGGGACCTCCAGGGAAGGACCGCGGGGCTGGAGCAGCCTCTGCGGGCTGATCGGGGGGATCCCTCCATCCTTCCCAGAGTGGCAGGACCTGTGCCCAAGGAGGCTGGTGCCAGTGGAAGGGATCACAGCCCCAAACCCTGCCGTGACCTCGCAGCTCCCTGTGGCGCTGCTGGCCGTGCTCTGGGAGCAGAGCAGCTGTCCCGCAGCCTCTATGGCCCCCGGGGCCCCCCCGAGCCGCTGGCCGGCTGCAAGAGTAATCAGGGCAGTAACTCAGGATAATGAATGAGGCACAATATCCCCGTTTCCTCTCCCCACCACGCGCGTTCCCCCTTCAGCAGAGGTGCCGGCAAGGGTCCAGGGCTAGTCAGAGGTGTGAGCCCCCATCACCCTGCTGGTCCTCCACCTCTGCCCACACCAGGTGATGGTCTGCACGGGCAGGACCCCAGCAAAAGTGGGAGCCGGAGATGGCCCCACTGTCCTTGGAGGTGGTGAGCAGGAGGGTTTTGACCAACAGTGCATCAAGCAGTGGCAAGCACCCCTGCACCCATCCTCATCTGCCCGGTGCAGGGCTGGATGCTGGGGTGCCAATCCTGGCAGTCCCTGTGGTTAGATAGTGCATAAGAGTGCGGGGAGGAAAACCCAGCACGGGTGGATGCCAGCTGCTGACTTCCATGCTATGGGAGGATCTGCTGGATCAAACGCACCCAGGGCTTTTGGGCTGGGGTCTGTCCGGACCTGCGCCTGGCTCCTGGAGCCTGGGGAGGAGCACGGAGCTCTGGGCCAGCCTGAACCTCCCACCTCCCACAGCACGGGCCACCACAGGCTCCTGCTGGGCAGGTTTCAGGGAGAACCCCAAAGCCCATTTGGGAACCAGATGCTTTTTTAGGGAGAGCTTGGCTGTGCCAAGGATCCTTGCAGGGTTTGCAGGCTGCAGCCGGTGGTTCCTGACACTTTGCTCCTCTTTGCAGGTCAACATCTTCCAGCTGGAGGGTCCGACCGCTGACCCCACCATCCAGGCCTGGCCAGGACCCCAGCCCCAGCCTGAGATCCTGGCCCCCAGCCCACCCCGGGAGACCTGGGCTGGCAAGTACGAGTTCCTGCTGTCCTGCCTGGGCTACTGCGTGGGGCTGGGCAACATCTGGCGCTTTCCCTACCTGTGTTACCGCAACGGAGGAGGTGAGTCCCTGCTGCGACACACACGTCCCTTCCCCGGGCACTGCTCACTGGTCCTGAATGGAGGACAGGAGCACAGGGGGCTGGGGCTGCGTGACGGTGCATGGCAGCTGAGCTCTCCAGGACAGCAAACATGGGTGCTGGCAGGATTCTGGGTCTTGTGTTGCCCACCTGGATACCACTGCTTTAATCCCACCATGAGGACCACGGGAGAAGGATGCTTTAAGAGTTCAAAGCATGTCCCCATGAATCTGCCTGGGGAGTTCTGCTCCTACTGGGGCTGCCCTGTGCAGCCCAGAGATGCCCCTGCCTCTGGGGTGAGCCCAGGGCAGCCTGCAACACCGTCCCCGGTGGTTTGGCCAAAAAGAGCTGCTGCCAGGCAGAGCCCTTCTGCAGAGCATCTCTGCCTCAGGCAGAGCATCTCTGTCCTTGCCTGGAGAAGTGGAGCTTAGCCACAAAGGCAGTGACCCCCCCTGCAGCACTGTCACCCCTTCTGCAGCAGCAGAATCCAATTCAGTTGGGCAGGAGCGCCCGGGAAGGATGCCAAGCGGGGGCAATAACCTGCCACATTTCAGGGGTAGGACAAAGTGCAGGCAGCTCAGCATGTAGCTGGTGCTTGGTGGCAACGCCCCAGGATGCAGCGCCAGGTCTTTGGGCTGTGGGATGGGAGAAACCTTCCCAAAGATCATTCCTGAGCCCCTTGCTGCTGCTGCTGCCCTGGTGTTGTCTCCTCTTGCACCCAGCTGGAGGGCCCATCTCTCCCTGGCCAGTCCTTGCCAGCTTTGCTGTGCCTCCGACCCATGTTGCTCTGCCCTCCAGCACCTCCCCTCATGCTGAGCATCGCAGAAGCCTGCATTGCTCTGCTGCTGCCTCGGGATCCCCCAGTCTGCAGCGCTTTTATTGCACTGGCTTTCTTCATTCACTCCAAACTGCCCAGTTAAATTGGTGATTTCCCCTTTGCCCCATGGATGCTCCTTAAATCACTGTAACGAAGTCATTTGCTAACAGGCCAACCGACTTGTTGGGGGCATGGGCGGGCAGCAGCTGTGTTTGCGCAGCAGCAGCCGTGCACGGGGCACAGGAGTGTGGGACTGACACTCCATGGTCCCCCCAAACCTCAACCCCATGCTCCAGCTGCCCGAAACACCACAGGTGTCCCTGGCTGAGCCGGTGCGAGCAGGTCTGGCTTCAAAACACCCTGCCCTTTGTGCACTCGCCCCTGCTGCCTGCCGGTGCTGGCACCCGTCCCTGTGGTGCTGCGCAGTTCTGGGGCAGCACCCACGCCTTGGCGGGATGTGCCAGGGCTGGACTGCGCCGAGCTTTGCACTTTGCCTAATCGGGGAGGAATTTGGCCCTTGGGGCAAGGCTCACTGCTGGGTCGTGCCCCGTGCTGGGGCTGGGGTGCAGGGTTGGCTGCGAATCCTCCTGGGAAGCCACCTCCTTCCCAAGGGGCTGCACAGCCTGACCCGTGTTAGCACCAAAGCCGGGAACGGGGCAGAGGGAGAAGGAGAAGCGGCTGCTTCTGCGGGAGCTGCTGCAGCCACTGGTGGCCGCCCTGGGGTGGGGGGCACCCTGCTACTTTGGGAGTGGGGGCAGCAGTGGGGTGACCTGCTCCGGGGACCAGGGATACAGACGCAGCCATCCCCACCTGCCACGGTCTCCCCTGCCGTGGCTGCCTTTGGCACGGCTGCGGAGGACACCGCGCTTTTCCCTTGCTGACACCCTGAGCCTCCCGCTCCCCGCGCTCCCACCACCCATCGTGTGCCCCTCGCTCCCCAGGCCTTCTCCTGGGGCACGGCTGCCTGCGGGCAGCGGCTGCCTGCATCGCACGGGGCCACGCACGCCCAAGGCCGGCTGCTCCCTCGGCGCCGGGAAGGGCAGGAGATGGGCTGTGCTGCGGGAGCCTTGTGGGGTGCATCACCCCGCGGACCCCTCGTCCCAGCAGGGCCAGGGCAGCTTCGGCCGGGTGCAGCGATCGGTGTGCTCGCCACTGGATGTCACTGCCGCCCGCCGTGCAGGGCCCACGCTGCCCGTGGGCAGTGCTGGAATGGGAAGGCTGATCCCTGCCCACCCTCCGAGCAGCATCAGCCAAAGGGGCTTGGGGCCAGCAGGAGAAATTGGGATGCACAGGGAGCTGCCACCCCACGACCCCTGCCCCAAAGGATGGGGCTGGGGGAGAAAGGCAGTCATGGGGGTTTTATCCTGAAGCCATGGAGCTGGGGAGGTTGGGAGGTTTGTCCCTGTGTGGTACCTCTTGCAGAAGACCCCTGCGGTGCCAGCACCCACGGGACGCATTGGACCAGCAGTAAAGCATCCACAGCCACCACTTCTCGGTGCCGTGGGCAGAGCAGGGACACGCTGCACGACCTCGGTCCCACAGCCCGGTCCCCTGGCCCCACGGACGGTGCCTCCAGCTGCAGGGAGCCAGCGGGACTGGGGCACCATCGGCCCTCGCTCCCAGCCTCTGCCAACAGCCAAGCAGGAGTTCCCAATGTCCGAATGGGGCTTTAAGCCTGCGGTGATCCCCTCTTCCACAGGCTGAGCCCTGCAAAGCCCCTGCCAGAGCTGGCTGGTGGTTCCCCTGCAGCATGTGCAGCAGATGTGGAGGCAGCCTGCCCCCCCCAGCGCTGTGCTAATGAGTGCCGGGCTAACGAGCAGTCAGCCCCACATCTGGTCTGTCAGCGAGGCTGTGGGGGAGCGGGGTTTGAATATGGCATCGTAGCTGGAGAGCTGCTCCACTGCGGGGAACCGTGATCGCTGTGCCACAGCTTTGCCACCAGGAGAGGATGGGCTTGGGCTGCAGCTGGCTGACAGCTGGGAAATGCCAATTCCTTCCCTGGAAAGTGTCTTTTTCCAGTATTAATTTGGCCTGGCTGAGGCTGCAAGGAGCAGTATTTCCTCCGCAGAGAAGGCCATTGGTGAGACAAGCTGTGTGAAGACGGAGATGTCAGTGTATCACCAGAGGAACCACCAGGATCTGCTGCGGGCGCATCCCAAGGCCCTGAGCATGCCATGGTCCTGAGCGTCCCAAGGCCCTGAGCATCCCACAGGCCCAGTCACCCCACAGCCCTGAGCACCCCACAGCCTTGAGCACCACTGCAGCACCCATGGCTGCACCCCAGCACTGTTCCCACCACCCACCCCAAGCCAGGGCCAGTGGGATCCCACCGGCTCCCAGCTCAGGCCCCAGCTGCAGAACTCGTCTGCTGGGGACGGCCCCCAGGATGGAGCCAGCAGCCCCCAGGAGATTTCCCTGCTCCACTGCATCCCGCCCGGACGTGTGTCCCTGCCAGGAGGCCGAACCACACATGTCTGTCCTTTGGGGAGCCCGGACTGGTGCTGGCCATCCCCCCAACCTGCTGCCCCTCTCCTCCCAGGTGTCTTCCTCATCCCCTACTTCATCATGCTGCTCGTCATGGGGCTGCCCCTCTTCCTCATGGAGCTGAGCCTGGGCCAGTACGGGGCCACGGGACCCATCACTGTCTGGAAGTGCTGCCCGCTCCTGAAAGGTGGGGCTGGGGGCTGGGGGCACCAATCCTTCCTGCCCCTGCAGCCGCTGGGGCCGGCGGGGCTGTGGGAAGGGATGCGGGGTGGGCAGGGGGGATGGGACACCCCTTGGTGAGGCCCCAGACTGCACCCCGAGCCCGGGGGGGGTCTGCCACCTCTCCAGCCCCTTGGACCCATGCCAGGGGTCTGCGGGATGCGGGCGGGCCCCTGCCTGCCCCTCTTCAGCAGCCCCTCTCCTCGCGCAGGCGTTGGCGTTGCCATGCTGATCGTGTCCTCCCTGGTGTCCCTCTACTACAACGTCATCATCGCCTGGGCTTTCTACTACCTGGGCTCCTCCTTCCAGAGCCCCCTGCCCTGGTCCTGCGATGCCCCCCGGAACGCGCACCTCTGCCAGGTCGGTGGCCCCCGGGCTGGCAGCGTGGCAGGGTCTGGCCCCAGCGTGGGACGCTGCGGGGCCAGATGCCGCAGGAGGACCGGGGAGGTGGTTTCTGTTGGGAGAAGCTTTGCCTGCAGCAGGAGAGGATGGGGGTCCACGGCTGGGGCTGGGGCCAGGGCCAGGAAGGGCATCAGGGTGGGTGGCAGTGGCAGCGACGATGACCTGCTGGGGCTGTGTGTTGCAGAACACGTCGGGGAGCGCCGGCTGGGTCAGCGCCAGCGAGGTTTTCTGGAAGTAAGTCCCCATGTGGCAGCATCGATGCGTGTCTCCTTTGGCCCTTGTCCAGGGGTCCGGCCCCGGCTCCATCTCCCCTGGTCCGGGGGGCCAGGGCTGAACCCCCGCGGGCAGCGGAGGCTCTGTGAATGGCAGAGGGGTGGGCGAGGACATTGTGGAGGTGACGAGGGTGCCCCGTGTCCCCTGTCCCACTGACCTGCATCCCCACGCCGCAGAGAGCAGGTTCTGGGGGTGAAGCACAGCTCCGGCCTCAGGGACCCCGGCACCGTGCAGTGGCACCTCGCCCTGTGCCTGCTGGCAGCCTGGATCCTCATCTTCCTCTGCATGCTGAAGGGCATCCGCAGCTCGGGCAAGGTGAGGGGCGGCGGGGCGGCTGCCGTGCTGGCGGAGGGGGGCGCCGAGCTGAGCCATGTCCTGCGCAGGTGGTGTACTTCACGGCCACCTTCCCCTTCCTGGTCATCCTCATCCTCATCATCCGGGGTGCCACGCTGGACGGCTCCCTCAAGGGCATCCACTTCTACCTCTCCTCGGACTGGAGCAGGCTGCGGAGCGCCCAGGTAACCCCGCGCCGGGGCCGGGGGGTCCCCGACGGCAGTGATCCCCCCCCAGCTGCGGGCGGCGGGGCAGGCTGGGCTGGGGAGTCCTGCAGCCCCCCCGCACCGTCGTTCCCCAGGTGTGGAGCGACGCAGCCTCGCAGATCTTCTACTCCCTGGGCATCGGGTTCGGGGGGCTGCTCTCCATGGCCTCCTACAACAAGTTTGACAACAACGTCATCCGGTGAGCGGGGCTGGGGCGCGGGGGGGCTCGGGGGGTGCGGGTTGTTGGGGCAGCCACGGGTTGCATGGCTGGGGAGGAGCAGGGCGGTGATGGGGAGGTCTGAGCCCCACGGGACCATGCGGCCCATCGGGATGCCCCCGTCTCCATCCTTACGCCACGGGCGTGGGGCTGTGACGCCCTCCCCGGCAGGGACACCTTGATCGTCACCATCGGGAACTGCTGCACCAGCTTCTTCACCGGCTTTGCCATCTTCTCGGTGCTGGGACACATGGCCTGGAAGAAACAAGTCCCCGTGGGCAGGGTTGCTGACTCGGGTATGGGCTTGGTGCCATGCCAGGGGACACCCTGGTGCCCTGCACAGGGCCGCAGCCGAGCTCACATCCAGCCTGGCTTGCTGGGCTTGGCCCATCTCACCAAGGCACGTCCTTGCACACTTCCCCTCGTCTCACCCCGCAGGCCCTGGGCTGGCATTCGTGGCGTACCCCGAAGCCCTCTCCCTCCTGCCCGGCTCCCCGTTCTGGTCCATCCTCTTCTTCCTGATGCTCTTCACACTGGGAGTGGACACTTTGGTGATTGTCACCTTGGGCAGCCCCATGTCCTGCCCTGTGCCTGGCCTTGGGGTGCCAGGTACACCCCGTCTTGGGCATGCAGACGGCACGACGTGCATGGGCCAGGAGCATGAGGATGGTGCTGGGGTAGGGGGGGAGGCATGCGGGACTGCACCCAGGGTGATGGGGCAGGGATGCAGCCACATCCCACTGGCACTGGGCATGGGTTTTTCCACATGCCCAGGTGTCACAGGGATGGGGATGCACACAGGGACGGTGTCCTGCAAAGTCCCCTCTGTGAGGACCATCCCCTGCACCCAGTCCAGGGGAGGCAGGGACTGGGACATCCCCCCCACTGACCTCTCCCGTCCCTCAGTTTGGGAACATCGAGGGCATCATCACAGCCATCCTGGACGAGTTCCCAGCCCTGCGTGACTGGAGGAGGAAGATGATATTGCTGGGTGTGCTCTGCGCTTCCTTCTACCTGCTGGGGCTCCTGCTGGTCACCCAGGTATGGGATCCGCTGCATCCCCATCCGGCAGCACCCAGCACCCTCCTCTCCCCTCCAGTCTCTGCACAAGCCCTGGGGCAGGAGGACGGAGGGCTGCGCGTGGGCCCTGGCATCAGTGGTGTCCATGGCATGGGGTGCCCTGCGCCCACCCCCCTGCCCCGAGCCGTGCTGACCCTGTCCCTCACAACCTCACAGGGAGGCATCTTCTGGTTCATCCTCCTTGACACATACAGCACCGGCTTTGGGCTGATCATCGTCGCCCTCGTCATGTGCCTGGGCATCGCCTTCTGCTATGGTGAGCGGTGCATGCTGCCAGCCCTGAGGCACTGCCGCAGGGTGTTTACGGCACAGGGCAGCCCCTGGCTACCAGGCTGCCAGGGCTTGGCATTCCTGGGGCTCACAGCAAACCGTGGCCAGGCTCTGTAGGCTGCAGCTGCAACTGTGGATGGCTTGGAGCTGGGGTGGGCAGGGAGTTACCCCCATCCTGCTGCCCGCGTGCAGCTCAGCCCTGCAAGGCAACGGTGCAAAGCCGGGGTGCAATTTTCCCTGTGTATGGGGGATGCAACTTCCTCTCCAGCCACCAAAGCGTGGTGGACGTTCAGCACCCAGCACTGCCGCTGCCGGCACGGTTCAGCCCCAGCACAGGGTGTTGTGGGTGCCGCGGAGGCGGTGCGCCCGGCAGGGCTGTGCTGGCGGCAGGCAGGGGCCCAGCCGTGACCCTCTCCCGGGGGGCCTGCAGGTGTGAACCAGTTCTGCCAGGACATCGTGGACATGATCTGCCGGTGCCCACCCTGGTGCAGCCACATGCTGGACTACTTCAGGGTGTGCTGGGCCTTCTTTACCCCCTGCCTGCTGCTGGTGAGCACCGAGCGCCCGCCTGGGGCTGGAGGTTAAGGGCAGAAGAGCTCCTCTCCCTCCATCGCGCCCTCCCCTCTGAGGGGCAGCTCTCGCCATGGGTTTGGAGCGGGGCTGGCCTGGTCCCGGCACCCTTCTGGGCCTCTCTGTGGCTGCTGGAGAGAGTTGGGGTGGCCCTGGGGGTCCCTATGGTGCCCAGCCCAGCCAAGACCCCTGGGGCCAGGCAATGCCGTGGTGTCACATCGCTCCTGCCTGCTCTGTCCTTCAGTTCACGCTCATCTACACCTTCCTGGACATGTACAGCGTGCCGCTGCGCTACGGCACCTACAAGTACCCTGCCTGGGGCACGAGCCTGGGTGTCTGCATGGGCGCCCTCACCTGCCTGCAGATCCCGCTCTGGGCCGCCGTGGCCCTGTGCCGCGAGTCGGGGACACTGAGCGACGTGAGTGTGCGAGGCGGGACGGGGCACGGGGATGGGGACGGGGGCAGAGCACGGGCAGCCCCAGTGCTGGGGATGGGGCGGGAGAGGCCAGCGACAGAGCGGAGGCGATGCTGTCTCTTCCCCAAGAGAGAAAAAGGGCTGGAAACGTGGGGCTGGGGCGAGAGGTGGGGTGTGAGGCCGTCTGCGGCCGTGCCTGCTGCCGCCCCTTCCCGCAGCGATGCTGCCCTCTGCCCCGCGGGGCCTCGGGGCAGCCGCTGCTCACCCTTGCCCACCCCCAGCGCTTCCAGAAAGCCATCCAGCCCCTGCGCTCCTGGAGGACGGCCACCGCCCGGGACGTGGCCAGAGATGTCATCAATGTGCCGTTCACCATCACCCTGACCGGCAATGATTTTAACGCGCTGCCCCATGAGAGCGGTGAAGTCTGATGCCAGCTCCGGGGCACCCCATGTCCTCACTCAGAGCCCCCCGGGAAGATGGGACCCGCCGGCGATGGGGACACCCTCCTGGGGCTGGCTGCTGGGTGCACGTGGCTCCCCTTGTGCCGTCACTGTCACCCATCCCGGTGGACGGTAACCACTGATCCCAGCACATATTTTTTTTTCCTGGAAATGCTCTGCACGCTCCAAAGGTGTTTGTAGAGGACTCTCTCTGAGCAGGACCGGCTGCCCAGGCCACGCTCCAGCCCTTCGCCTGCCTCTGGGCAGTTGTCACGTCTCGTCGGAGCAGTTTAGGAGTGGCTGTGTGCGTCCCTGGCGCCGACCCAGCTCTCTCCTGGCACGGCAGGCTGCCAGCAGCATCTCTGCCAGGGGCAGCTGCCTTGGGCAGGGGCCAGGCTGGCCGAGCCCACCGTGGCGGTGGGAATGGCACGCTGACCCCTGGGGCGGGCTCCGGGCCCTGCCGGCTGCCTCCCAGGTGGTGCTCGGGGCCAGCAGCTCCGGCACGGCTGGTACCGCTGTGCCACCGGGCTGGGCTCACCCAGCAGCCAATTCAAAGCCCCCAGCCCCGGGCAGGTCCCCACTGGCCCGTCCTGGGCCACCGGGCTGGGCTCACCCAGCAGCCAATTCAAGGCCCCCAGCCCCGGGCAGGTCCCCACTGGCCCGTCCTGGGCCGGGGAGCAGCATGGCACAGGCGAGCAGGGCCAGAGCAGCCCCAGGCTGGGTTTGTAGCCTCAGGCGGCTGCAAATGCACAATGTGTTTGCTGCTGCTGCAATAAAGCTCCGTTTTCCAGAGCGCCGTTGCTGTGCACTGCTGGATGGGCTGGGCTGAGCTGGGGACGTGCCCACACGTGCCGGTGCCTGCCGAGATGCATGTGCCGGGTGCCCCGCTCGCCTCCGCGCCGCAGGGTGCCACCACCACCCCGGGCTGTGCCGTGGCTGTCCCGCTGGCTTCAGCTGCGGGAGCAGAGGCGTGGGAGCAGGGAGAGGCTTTGGCAGGGGCTGAGCTTGCCCTGGGCCAGGTCAGCAGCAGGTTCCTCGCCAGCGAAGCCGAGGGGGCCGCAGGGAAGTGAAGTGAGCATAAGTGCATGATCCGGACGCCACGGGAGAGGACTCTGCTCACGGCCCAGGGATTGCAGGGCCCCGGCGTGGGAGGGGGAGAGCTGGGGCGTCCGTCTGTCCCTGCTATCCGCTGGACAGGCTGGGGTAGCTGGGCTGGGGGCACAGTCCCCAGGGAGCCCCCTGCCACCAGCAGGCACCCACTGCCTCGACCCCCCTCCAGATGGGACCCCCACGCTGCGGCCTGGGAAGGGCTGGAAGAAGACAGCAGCAGACACCGGCTCGTAAAATAGACTACATGCTTTATTGGATTTAAAAGTTTTATGAAATGACAAAAAAAAAAAAAAAAAAATCAAGAGTTGGCAGATGCGTCAACAGTTGCCCTTTGGTGGATCCCCAACCCCTTCTCCAGAAGCATTGACAGGTCTCCGCCACCACAAGCAGCACCGCTGGGCCCCCGGCTCCCGCCCGGGCAGCCCCCGCTCGCAGGGCGCCCTCGGGGTCCCACCGCCGCCGGCCCCGCTCCCGGGGGTGGCCGAGCTACTCCGAGCGCGCCCTGCCCGCGGCGGCGGGGTGCCCGTGGCAGCAGCCCCGACCGTGGGGGCCGAGCACGGCGTCCCCCCTCCCCGCGCCTCGGAGCAGCTGCGGGGAAATGCAGGCACTTAGTCATTTAGAGGAATTTTTCACTTATCTCAAAGCAACAGTGTAATTGTCTAACTACCACCTACGAAACAAAAAACACCTTTATAGCCCTTCCTGTATTGTCAACATACATGTATATATTACTCTGGCATAAAGCAAGGCCCCGGGGGGCTTTCAGCGTCCCACCCTGCCTCCTCTTCTTCCCCTGCCAGATGTGCATCCTCCTCTGCCCTCAGCAGGTGAAGCAGCCGGGGTGGCCTCGGGGACGTGCTAGATGGTGGCACGGGGGGGCCTGGGACAGCGGGGGCGGCAGGGCAGGGACCCTGGGCTTGGCAGAGAGCTCTGGGGGGTTGTGTCGTGCCAGGCAGCAGCCGCGAGGGACACGGGAGGGCAGCTGGGGGCCCCTCTGCCAGCCCCGGCACTGGGTGCTGTGGGCAGGGGCTGCAGAGCTGCGCCCGGGAGGAGCAGGGCTCGGCCCTAGGACGGAGCGAGGCTCATCCCTGGGGAAGGGCTCACCCCGGGACGGAGCAGGGCTCGTCCCACAGAGTCGCTGCCCAGGCTGCAACGGGGGACGCACGCAGAGGCGACGGCTCTGAGCAGCAGGATGCAACCTGCAGCCTGCCGAGGGAGGACGGGAGAGCCGCCGAGACCTGCCGCAGGCTGTGCCAGCACCGAATAGCGGCAGGGCCCGGGCCACGGGCTGGCACAGCCAGGCAGACCCCAACCTCCGGCTGGAGCGAGCATGGCCTCAGGGCAAGAAGGATGCTGCCCGCATGGCCTTTAAGGGCAGCGGGTGGTGCCCTGGTGAGCCTCCTGCATCCCTGCCTGCGTCCCCTCGGTCCCCTCGGTCCTCGGAGAGGGCGCAGAGCCCCCAGCACCCAGCCTGAGGGCACGCCTGCTTCACAGGGATGGAGCTAGGACAGGGGGAGGACGCAGCCTGCCTGTCCCCAGCCAAGGAGAGCTGCACCGTGCCCGGCTCCCTCCGGCCCTGCCAAACCAGGACATGGGGACAAGGGACAGGCCCCGCACCCAGGAGCCCCCTCCTCTTTGTGTGGATGTGGCAGCTGGACCCGGCTCTGCACCAGCACCCCTCGGGGACCGCCCTTCCCTCTCCCTCAGTGCTCCTCCATCACCAGGGTCCCCGCTCCTCGCCCCACCAAGCCCCTGGGGCACGTCTGGGTTCGGAGGAGCTGGCATCCAGCTGCCCCAGCGTCCAGCCCCACACCGCGTCCAGCGAGAGGTCCTGCTCCGGCAGCTCCCGGCCCAGCGCACGCCCCCGGCAGCGCCGTGCCCGGCCGGGCAGAGCAGCTGGGTGGGCAGCCCCGTCCCACCACGGACACCCAGCGGGCTGCAGCCGCCTCCGGCGCGCGTGGGAAGCAGGTCAAGGGCACGCTGCGGGCAGAGCTCCTGGATGCACAAGTACCAGCAAGGGCAGAGCCCTCCCTTGCGAGGGCGTTTTACTTGCTCTTGCTTATCAAGAGCGCACAAACAGGGATTCCCCCTCCCAACCATCATAGCGATGGGGGCCGGGGTGTAGAAAAGTGACTCATAGAAATGAGGAGAAAACTGCTGCGACGTCCGCGAGGCGGCTCGCCCGAACGCTCGCACCTGAGTCACCCCGAGAGGCGAGCGGGGAGCGCGCTGCCTCCTCGGGGAGCGGCCGGCCCTGCTCCGCACGCTCCGCAGCGGGCTCCCACCACCCCGACCTTCCATACAGCCTGTGCAAAAGTTGGAAGAGGCAGAAGAACCGGAAAAAAATAACAATAAAAAATAAAATAAAAAAATAAAACCACATTGAAACCAAACCCAAATGCCGTGTGGCTGAGCAGAGGCAGGAGTAACTGGAAGCCATGCACAGCAAAGCCAGGGACTGCAGCAGTCGGAAGGGGAGAAAGGGCGGCTGTTCTCTTCAGGGGGAGCGGTTGTCTTTTTTTTTTTTTTTTTTTTCTGAGAGATCAGGAAATAAATAAGTTTAAATAGCTCCTCCCGCTGCCAGTGTTAGGTGAGGTGACTCAGAAACGGAGGGTGCGGAGGGGAGGGCAGGGGGTGCTGGCCAGCACCCGAGCCCGCGGGGTCCGGGACAGGCGGGTGCGCTGCGTTCCCGATGCACGGCCGCCCCCCGGTCCCAGCGGGTCGCGCTCCTGGCTGGGTTTCCTCTTCTCCCCCTCCTCTCTCTACTTCTTGGGCTTCTTGAAGATCTTTAGGGGGAACTTTTTCTTGCTCTGGCCGAGGTCAACCTCATCGCCTGTCAAGCTGCTGTCCTCGTCCCCCGGGCTCTTCTTGGCAGCCAGCTGCGGGATGCGGGTGCTCTTGGCGCTGCTGGGCCGGCAGTCAGAGATGGGGGAGGGAGTGTCGGGGTCGGTGGAGCTGGGGCTGTGGGACCGGGAGGAATCCGAGTGGCTGTGCTTGCCGGCTGTCGGGTGGCTGATCTCCCCCAGGCTGGAGGACTTCTCCATGCCGTGGTTCACCATCATCATCTTCTTCATCACCATGGGGCTCTCGGACAGGCGCTCCGGCAAAGCCCCCACGGCGGAGGCTTCCGCGTGCCTGCTGCTGCCGTTGGGGGTGGGCACGCCGGCGGCAGCGTGGCCGGGGGCAGCCTCCTCGATGGACTTGGTCAGCAGGTTTGGCCGGGCAGCCAGCAGCTTGGGCGCAGAGCTGGGGATACGCTGGTGGTCGCTCAGGTGCGGGATGGAAGAGTCGGAGTCGCAGCGAGTTAAGTCTCTGGGGTGGAGAGGGCGGAGGGGAGAGAAAGGTCGTTAGCGCCGCAGGGCCGGCAGCCCGGGGACGCGCGCCCGAGCCCGCGCACGGATGCAGCAGCTGAGGGCGGCCGGCAGGATGGGGAGGGCAGGGGAACCCCCTCGAGGCAGCCCCGTCCTGCACCAGCGGCTTGCAGCGAGCCCCCGGGGAGCAGGAGCGGGGCAGACGCCCGCCCCGCTCCTGCCGCCTCGCCCGCCGGTTCTGCTCCTCCGTACGAGTGCCAGCGGGACGACTGCGGCGGGCACCCCCGGGGAGGGGGGGGCTCGTCCAGCCTGGCGCCGACTACCCAGCACGCGGGGCAAAGCGACCCCCCCGTGCAGGCAGGCAGGGCCGCTCGCCGCCTGCCCCTGCAAGCGCGGCCCCTCTCCCCAGCACAGGCTCACTGCTAGCACTGCTCAGCACTGCTGAGCCCCGCCGAGCCCGCTGCCGGCACCGACCCAGCACGAGCCGCTCGGTTCAGCGCCGCAGGGAGCTGGAAGGAAGCACTGTACGCGGAGGCAAAACCAGAGGGATCGAGGCCCCGATCCACGAGGCAGCGGCAAGCGCTCAGCCCTGAGCTCGTGGGTACAAAGGTACCGGCCGCGGCTCCAGGGCCCGTCAGGGGCCCTCGGCCAGGCACAGCAGGGCTGGCTGGCCACCGCTGGGCTCTGCTCAGAGCCGGCAGCTCCCTCCCACTCCCTGAAAAACGACGCTGCCAGCCCACTTCTTTCCCATGGATCCCAGCGGGAGCTGGGCCAGGGAGCTCACAGCATTGCACAGCTTGCCGCGGCGCCCACAGAACCGCTGCGGCTGTGAGAGCCGATGCCCTTCCAGCAGCAGGACTGGGGACAACTTCATCAGAGGGTTCCTCTGCGCTTGCTCAGCTCGCGTCTATGTGCGCGCACGCCCGCTTCGCCCCTCCGAGCCGCGAGGCTGCGGTCAGGCCGCAGCCCCGGGACGGAAAGCACCGGACCGACCGCTTGCCCCTTCTCCTGGGTCAGCGGGTGCAAACCTCTAATCCCGGAGGGAGGAATTAGAGGTTTGGCTTTCCCGCGCGAAGCCATGCCCCAGCGCGCTCCTGCAACGCGGTTGTCCGTGGTCGCAGCCTGCAGCCCCTCTGCTGCACAGTGGTTTGTGCCCCTGGCCCGGTGCCTACTTGCGACGGCAAAAGGCATTAGAGCGTTGTTGTGCCAGCCTGAGTAGCTCCCAGATCCTTTCTGAAGCGGAGAGTGGGAGGTAGGAGGAAGGGAAAGGCTTACTCCTTCCAGCCGGGATCACCCGTATGGGGGGCAACGCTGCTGCCTCCCAGCCTGACATCCCCGTGGCCCCTGCCGAATCCTGCCAGCGTGCCCGTGCAGCCAAAGAGCTACACTGCTCTCGCTACCGCCTACTTTAACACTGGCCTCGAGACTCGGACGCCGCACGGCCATCCCTCCTGCCTGACAGGGCAGGGACAGACAGGGAGGGACGGGGGCTGCGAGGGGAGCCGGCGCTTGCCTCTTACTCAGGGTCTGCACCGGCTCGAGGCAAGAAGTACAGAATGGGAAAGGCGGATGGAGGGAAAAGGGGCAAAGAGGAGGAAAAGCGAAAGGGTGTGAGAAGAGAGATGGGAGGTGCTCACCAGCTCCTCGGTCCCTGCCACCCCCGTGCTCTCTGCTCCCACCACGGACCCCCCCGACGCCGCCGAGCCCCGGGACGTGGGTCGCTGTGCCCTGCCGTGCTCAGCACCAAACCCGCCCAGCACAGCACGCAGAGAGCCCCTAGCTCCTCTTGCACGGTACCAGCATAAATAACATCGGAGTCTGGAGGCAGCAAAAGAGAGAGGCAAGACGAGAGAAGACGCCGTCACTACAGAGCTGGTACGCAAGGAGACGTCCAGGTTGATGCTGAGGGAAAGCGACTGCAGCAACAGACCACAAAGTCACCCAATACGACTGTGCTAGCACAAGGTGCTTGTAAAAGGCAGGAAAGATTCCCCTCAGATCACTGCGCTCCGTAATGATAACGGGTATTTTTTAACTAAACCCACTGAATAAACTCGTTTAACAGCTCCATAGGAATACATGGAGGAAAGGGGTATTAAAAACCTCGTGCGTGGTTAGGATACGGCCCAAGATCCGCTGTCAGAGACTGTCTCATCTCTTATTTTAACAAGAAGAAAATAGCCCCAGGCATTGCTGGAATAGTCCTCGCCTTTCGCACACACACAACTGAGCGCATCTGACATCTGAGCGATGGAGAGCCGCATCCTCAAGGTTAGCAGCAGGCAGGGGAGAACAGGAACTGAACAATTTGGATGGTGTGAAATCCCCAGCTATTCTGAGTGAGCATCTTGGAGGCCGTCCAAGTGAGACAACTGCGATGAAACACACCGTACGGAGCCACGGGGGCTCCCGATTCCCCAGCGCCACCAGCAGATACCGCGGCTCCGCAGAAGGTCACCGTCACGGCTCGCGGCCCACAGCTTTCACTGGGGTAACTGGGGCTGGGTCATGGGCAGTCAGCTTCGGGAACAGCAGCATCAGTAAAACTGGATGGGGCTCAACGTGGGAGCATTTCAGAGCCATCTTCGAAACGGTGGACACCGACGGCACCCACACAACCCGGGGGCTCAAGACCTCAGTAAATGCAGTAAATGCTAGTAAATGCAGCAGACAGACGTAACTGCAACCACAACAACTCCACTCCTTTCCTTTAAGAACATTAGGAGTCTCATGCTCTTCCTGAACATTTCTTGTCCACGTCAGTGCTTAATACGCCGGCAAAGGGGGAATTTCTGCCAGGGAATTTCTGCCAGGCCACTTGTTGGATCACCTCTCTCAGGAAAGGGTGGCAGAAGCCATCGTGTGCATGTGCTGAGCTGCTGTTGAAAGAGACGCTGCGAGGGTGAGCCGGTGCTGAACACGTGCTTTCAGAGGTTCATTTCCTCTACAAATACCTGGAAAGTCCCCCCTTTCCAAGAAAACAAAGCAGACTTTGGCCACATGGATTGGCACCAGCCCTACGGACCGAGGCCGAGCAAGGGGAGGCAGCGGCCGGTGCGTCCTCCCGGCCGGCGCTTGGTCCCAGCACACCGAGGAGAGGGAGCGAGGCTGCTGCGGAAGCTGCATCTTCTGAGCTGCCCATGGCTGCAGGCGGGCTGCCCATCCCCGCCGGCTGCGGAGCTGAGTTCAGGGGAAAAGGCTCCATCCAGACTCCGCTCAGCCACCACCGTACGGGCACACGGGTGAGGCAGCTCGGGAAGGCAGCAGGGCAAGACCTTGGCCTGGAAACGCCGCTGCTCTGAGCCAGGACTACGGGCAGACGGGATCAAACCGTGGCAGGGTCGGACCACCGCTTCCCCAGGGTCGCTGCCTTTGCTCACGAGCTTTGCCTGGAAACAGGTCTTGGCTGAGCTCGGCAAACGGCCACCGAGCGACCTCCCTACGGACCAGAGTGCAAGAGCGGAGCAGCTGCCGCTAAAGCTCACCCGATGAAGTGGCGGAGCGCCGTGCGGATGCGGCGCGCCATGGCCAGTAAAGGCAGGTTTAGACAGTAACGCCCGCTCGCTTGAAATTCAGTGTTGTAACTCCACCGAGGAATATTCTTTTCTGGTAAAAAGAAAAAAAAATCAACCCAACCTCTCTACTGGCTGCCATAATCACAAAGATATCTGGGAGGGGGTCAGTGAAAAGAAATCCTTTAAAAAAAAAAAAAAACCCAAGATAATAGCAAATACAGCAAAAAATAATTTTTTAAACTGAGGTGATTTAAGAAACGCCTTATTTGTGAAGGTGAGTTTTCTCCCTGCTGAGATCTGCAAACGCCCATTAGCTC
This sequence comes from Morus bassanus, assembly GCA_031468815.1. Classification (NCBI taxonomy): domain Eukaryota; kingdom Metazoa; phylum Chordata; class Aves; order Suliformes; family Sulidae; genus Morus; species Morus bassanus. Next base: position 697,760 of record CM062568.1, read on the forward strand.
GGAGGCCATCCGGCGAGCCTCTCCCCCTCTCTCACAAGGTCCCGCACGGTTTTTAAATCCAGACGAGACAAAAGCAAACCCGCGGCGATGGCAGCGTGTGGAGAAAGTGACGACAGCAGATGGAGAAACATCCTCCGGTCCAGGAGGATTTTCTTCCCCCGAGCGCAGACGCTGGGAACCTGATCCTTGGACAGCTGGTCCTGCGCCCCGGTGAGACGGAGGCGAAACGCTGCCTCTGGCCGATGCCGGCGCGAGCAGCTCGGAGCAGGTCCTCGGTGCGCGCCACGGCCGCCGCGTCTCCTCCCGGGACCGCTCTCACGGCAACGGAGGGTCCCTGGGCATCGAGGGGTCGGTTTGTGGGGTCCACCTCCCCATCGCAGGCATGGCTGTCGCTGCTGTTCCCTGGGGGTGCCCTGCCCCGGAGCGGATCGCCGGCACCGTGCTGGGTGCTGCACTCGATCCAACCTTGTTGGACCTCGATTTTTTTTCTCCCTGGGCTTGCTGGCTTGCCGTCCAGAGCGCGACTGAAGGAGCTGATGAGAGGAAACGGCCGACAAGCCCATGCTTTTCAAATATCCCAATGGTGCTAGGCTAACCCGTTTTATTAATAGTTTATCCAGCTGTAACTCAGGAATGTATTCCTGAAGGGCAGAGGCAAGACACCGTGACTGCTGACACCGGCACGCCAAGTGGCACGTCAGCGGTGGGCAGCGGAGAAGACCCTGAGCAGCAGCGGCCCCCACGCTGCTCTGCGAAGCTGCGGTTCAACCCACGGCAGCCGAGATGCAGGCGTGACGTGCCGGCACACGGCAGAGCGCTCACCACGCCGGGCAGCGGCAGGGGATGACCCAAGGGGCCGGCTGCACCGTTAACCCACCCCGACAGCCGACGGACCAGGACGTCGGGCACACGCAGAGAAGGACCTCCTGGGTCCCCGCTGTGGCACCCAAGGGCAGGGGCTGATTTTCAGAACTGAACACCAGCAGGTGGAAGGTTTTGCTGGGACTTCCTACAGCCCCAAATTATCCTTTCTGGCAGTTCCCGCAGGTAAGCGCACGACAGGGGAAGTGTGCGTCCGCGGGGACGCGACTCCCCGGCTGCAGCTGGCTTTGCCAGAGAGAGCAAGGAGGAGGGGATGGCTCCCGAGCCCAGGGCTGGGACGAGAGGGGAGGAAAGAACATTGCCAGGATATTGCCGGTCATCTTGGGCGAGGCTCAGCCACGAAGGGCTGGCCTACGTCCCGCTCATTTTCATGAGGCTTATGCCCCTGAATCGCCACGGCACATTTCTAAGAGGAGACGCTGGCCCAGGGCACAGCCAGCCTCGATGGCATCACGGGAAGGTGCCTTCAGAGAAAGCGCTTCTGCGGTGCAGCAGGAGCTACCAAACGCTCATCCATCCTGAAAACCTCAGACCACCGACTGAACGTGAAAATACCTGGGAGCCTCACTTAAGACAGCGTGTTTCTCGATCCCAGCCGCGCTGCCGCAGGGTTCACCGCTTTTTTTCGATGTAGTTGGGCACACTTACAATCTACGAAGATCGAAGCTGATGGTGTTAACCTACGTGAAGGCAGGGTGCGTGCGCCGCTTTCACCTGCGCTTCCTACCGTGCCACTTGGAGAATCCGAACCAACGGCGGTGAACGAGAGAGGGTGAGAAAATGGGAATGGACTGACTTTGCAAACAAAAGAAGCAGAGAGCAAAGCATGGAGTAAAGAAAGACTGGAAGGGGTGGAGAAAGAGAGGAGAGGGCGGGAGGATGCTATAGAATAAATACCTATTTCTCCTCAACTCTGCACCCTGTTGAATGATCGCTCCTGGTGGGCTCCTGCTGTCTGCACAATCCAGGACACAGGCTGTAGGAAAGCTTAGGAGTGGCTCAAGGGCGTTTGACACTAAAGCAGGGCTTGGTCTACCAGCCTCATACAGAGCTTGCTGCCTCGACCACCCCCTGCCCTTTACCAAGAGCACCCATAGCTGCAAGGCTATACGTTATATACCTAGCTAGCATGTGGCACCAGGGCAGCAAAGGCTTCCCCTCAGGTAGAATCAAATTTGCTGTACGGCTTATTATTCTGCTGGGCTCAGTGTGGCAGTCAGGGGCTTAGAAACAGCCTCTACAATGCAAATCCAACTGTAATTTCTCCCCTGCCATTCTGTAAGAGCTGTGAATTACTCTTTTCACTGGACTACTGACACTCTCCTTTCGCTTTGGCTGCCACCTCCCTTCCCCGCTGGAAAAGGGCCGCCAGCATGGGGATTCGGTCCTACGCTCCCATCTCCATCAGGTTTATCCATGGGTACCACTTGAAGCAGGCACTGGCAGCAGAAACCTCTGTGAACACAGCACCCTCCAACCCCCTCTCCCCACCCAGGGACACCCAGTCCCCTTCATTAACATGAAAAAACACACATCAGCCTTCAAAATCAGAACAGCTCTGACCTTATTTGCACCGGATCCTCTGAAGCCAATTGCAAAAGAGAAGCAAACAGTGAGGAGTTCATGAAAGCAATTCACCGGCCATGCGCTGGCCTTGCCTGGAGAGAAGGTCCCTACCAGGTTAACCCCCAGCAGACTTTAGCACCATATACAGCTTGCACGGAGAAGAGCGATCCCCAAGCCCTTCTCTGGGGGAACGGCTTGTCTGAGACGATTTCTCTTGCGAGGTCTCGCCAACATTGGCATCTGCTGGATACGAGAGAGGCTAAAGCGATCCAGCAGCCCAAAGCGCCCAAGGTAGCACTCCCCGCCTACCAAGGGAGCCAGGCATTTTTTGGGTTCCATTTTCATCCTTGGCAATGACTCCCTGGAAGGCCTTTCTCAGCCTCAGCTTCCCCATCTGTTCTGCTTGCCTCTTTGGGAGGCTGTGGAGCTCGAGGGATGTATGTAAAGGCCTCCAAGACTGGTTATATAAAAGAGAAAGAGCAATACATTGGCTTGTGCTGTGGCATGCCTTCATGGCGGTATTTTTAGAGATCCATCTAAGCAGGATCTGCTAATGATGCAGTTTGACAAGAAATTAAAAGCAACAAAATAAGAACACATTTGGGCACCCAGTTCTTCATTTCTGTTTTCTGAAATGAACAGAGAATGGATGAGCATGGATTTTGGAGTCGTCTGCTATTGTGTAGCTGAAGCAAATCTGAGGTGAAAAGTTCTTACTCTGCAAAACTCCATTGCTAAAACAATTATCCTGCATCAACAGGTGGTCTTTGCTACAGGAACAGGGAGAAAACAGCCCTACCCTCCACTGAACGGTGACCAGTTAGGTTCTGACAAGCTACTAAGTGCACGTGGGGATTAAGGAGAAGACCCCAGTTATTCTCTCCTAACGACCTCTCAGCAGCATTGCCTTTTCTAGTTGGGATGCCAAAGTCATACCACCTTTCCCTCTGCCATGCTCAGGGGAGTCTGCAGGATTGAGACTTTAACCTGGTCAGCAATTAAGTGTATCACAGGCTTCAGCCAAAAAAAAAAAAAAAAAAGTCATGTTTATACAGCTATTTTTGAAACAGTACATCAGCCTTTGAGCTCCCAGGACAAGCCCTCCTTTCTACAGAGGCAGGAAGGTCGATGGTAAACAGGGACTGTGTGATGTTACCAGAAACATTCCCAGCTTTTATCAGTCAAACTGGGACAGCTGCAACCGAACTCAAATTGGCAGTAATTAATCTAAATTTTAATTATGCTGCTTCTCGTAATCCCAAAACAAACATTACTAAATTAACCAAGATGTTGCTCTTTAATTGTCTGTTGTGGAGCAGGTGCAGCAATTCCCCCCTCTCCGATACTCCGGAATCCATAATGTGCCTGGGGCTGCTCGGGGCTTCACACGCGCTGCTTCTCGCAGCCCGGGCGCAGGGATGCGCTGCTCCAGCCACAGCCTGGCTCCGAGACACACAAGTTAGCGAGGGGCTGAGACATCCAGAACAGAGCCTGTGTAAATGACGTCAGGAGAGAACCCACGCCTAAGGGCAGAGGTACCTACAGATAAAGGAATAATGGTACAACGTGCCGGGACGAATGAAGATGCGGTGACTTGGAATGGTGTCCTGCCAAGATAAATAAACGTGAGAGGACATTGCCCATCACTGCTTCCTCACTGAGAGGCTTCCAGCCTTTCCCCAGAAGTCTGCTCCCTAACACTGAGAATAAGGAGACTATTTTTAATTTTACCAAGGAGAAAGAGCAGAACAGAGAGGTGAAATGACTTGGCCACGGTCACAGGCAGCTCCCTGGCAGGGCAGGAGGAGGGGACTCCCTGATGGCCCATCACAGCCCTTCCACCGTCTGCTTCAGCGCCGACACCTCCGCACCGAGCGCCTGCAACGCCCCTGACCTAGAGACCACGCAAACCACACGCCCCACTCGCACCTTAGCCAAGGGTTTAAATCAAGCATCTGAATGGACGCAGGCTCAAACAGCGCCCTGGAGCTGGGTGCATCCAGGACCTGCGTGGGGCAAGGAGGACCTCCAACGACTGCTGCCCGTGGGCCTCGTTCGGAACAAAGCCACCCGGGGCTGCCCAAGGAATGCGATCTTCCGCTTGGGGTACAGACATTTCTGAACTCGGGACGGCTGCCCGAGGCCCCCTCGCAGTTAGACCAGACAGGATTCCCACATCTATGGCCCACCCAGTCCTTTGCCTCTCCAACACCAGCGCGGTGAATCAGGAGAGGTCAGGGATTTAGGGATGTGGATGCTAACCAGTCCCTTGGGTCCTATCGTACGTAGGTCTCCACAGAGCCTCCGCCTGCCGGCTGTTAGTGCTGAAAGGGACCAAGTTAAAGCCAGTGATCCAGCAATAAGAAGCTCCAACTCCCTCCTCATTATTCAGACGTTCCTTAGCCAAAACACAACCATGCCTCATCCCCTACCAAAACAGAGGTAGACAGTCACTCTGAAACACAAAATTCCTGAATGCTGCTTTTTGCCACCTCTTAAAGCACAATTCTCAAACCGTCTGGCAGCACCAACTACTATCCCACAGTATCTACCCATCGTGTTTCCTTTGCAATTCGCTTGTGAAGACCCCAAATAAGTCAAGGCTTCAAATAAGGTCAGCGTTTGTTTGATTAGTTGTGTTACCTTTGTTCTCACAGGTGCATCACCCAAGTGAAAGACTGACTGATTCAGCAATAACTGAGTGCCCAGGAATTCTCATTTGCTTAGCTACAGTTGAACAACAGCACCTCCTTGGGTTATGCACCCACTGAGTTTGCAGATATGGGAATGGACCATGGAGCACTCCTTAGAGGGTCCACTGGCACGGGAAAGTGGTTGAAGAAACAAACACGTGGACAAATAATGAAACAAAGGCCCAAAAGGAAAGGGCACAAGGACTCTAGGAGGAAGAGCACCCAAGCAAGCATCAGCTCTGAGACACAGCAGGCAAGAGGGAGCTAGAAAACAAAGAGCAATATACCCAAAGCTCTCAGTGCGACAGCGAACTCCAGAGGTGACATCAGGAGGGGGTAGATCAGGGATGGAGTCCATCTGAAGGAAATAAGAGGAGGTGGTGTGATGGTAACAGATAGGGTGGACATGGCAAGCAGGAGCAGATGCAGTGATGGTGGATGAGGAGCAAGAGGTGGAAGAGGTGGTGGTGGCAGCAGATGGTGGGCTGGTGCCGGGAAGGTCGGAACTGAAAGACTGTCCAGAGGAGAGGCTGTGCATTCGACGGAGAGAGACTCTGCCTGCCCGGTAATGGGCAGGTTGGCCCGACTCATTCTGGCCTTGCACATAACTCTCTACCAACCTCTGAGATCCGTGGGCGTGCTGTGGGTCCACCAGGCGCTGGCGAACTGTGCTGGGCAAGGCAGGAGCTGTAATGAGAGAAAGGGGAGAACACTGAAGGCAGTTGGAAAGAGACTGCACATCAAATCAGCGAGGAGGCACCGCGATAAAGCTGCCACCCATGGCCACGGCTACGCACCACAGCACCATGCCTCCTGTCACCGGGACACTTGCTCGGGCCACTGCAGCCATCCCACCTTGTGCTGTAAGTTACTCTGGTTTAATGCAGAGGAAGCTTAAGCCGGTGCTGTTGCTTAACATGCTAGATTAATGCCCCGCCCGTGAAAAATTACATTTGACGTTCCTGATATAGGTGCTTTCTGAACACCTTATCTGATCATCTTGCTTGAAGCAGAAACTGGCTGCATGATTCATCCTACCCAACTTGACATCAGAGCTACCACCCAGGCTCCCTTTATAGTAAACGTGAAGAAGTCGGTACTTTCAGGGCATGATTCATTCCGTCCTAACGCAGACATCCAAATCGTTCAGATGCTTCATGCCTTGGTAGTACTATTTCCCTACACAGCCTAAAAAAGGAGCCTCCGGTGACCAGTTCAGATGTAGGCACCTAAAGCTGGCGAGATGAGCTCCACTCCCAGAGCTCAGCTCTGCTCCTGCTTCCAGCATCGTCGTGCCAGCGCAACTCTTGGAGCAAGGCGCAGGAACGCGGGACCAAAAGCAGGGCTGCAAAGTACAGGTGCGCTTTGTGTTCGGGCACAGGAAGATTTCTATCAAGATGCAGAAACATCCCAGCCTTGTACCTTTCTGCAGGGCAGAATGGCTGGGACACGTGGCAGATGTATATAGTAACTGTGGCGGATGTATAGTAACTATGGTATTAATTGGGTAGGCACAGGCTTTCGTCATCAGTCCACGCGTGAAATTACAGCTCTGGTCCAAAAGTGGTATCATCTGTTACCAGTCTGCTTGATAATTAGCTTACTGATCACAGAGACGCTCAATTTGAAAAATGTTTTTCTCTAATTGCAAATTCATCTTGGTTCAGAGAAACAAACCGGACTGCCCTCTTCAGTGCACTATCACCAGCTAATTAACAGCTTTTAAAGATTGCAATGATCCTTCTGGCCACGTAGTCTTACCTGTCAGGTAACAGAGGCCAGAGAGCTCAGCCAGCTGTCTCTGCACCAAGCCTACGCTACCTCTGCACCACACCTACACACTGAGCCGGAGCCAGAGGGTCGCCTTCAGAGAGGCGGAGGGAGGCACCTTCACCTACACGGGGATCTCTGCACGCTCATTTCGATCGGGCAGAGCATTACACATGGAAAACTAAGGATCCCTGGGCTGCATCGCCATCCGGCAGATGACCGGACTGGTGGTATTTAATCCACTAGCTGTAATTTCCATACAAGATGTTCCTTCTTTTGCAGGAGATAAGGTGTTCAGGATTGTTCAGGATTTCTTATATGCATAAGAAATAAATGTAAAAATGGTTAAAAAGGTGGACAGAGAGGAAAGCTAGGGAATGGAGTAGAAGGAGAGCTCCTTTGGGAATCGAAGAACCAGCAAATCACTGCTATAAAAAACATAAAGCTAGGAAATACAGATCTCCTACAGCTCATCAACAACTCAGGTACTGAAGGATCACTGCTGGGACATACTTTCAGTGGAAGAAGGAACAAGCGAGAATAATTCAGGCAACTTCGCTGTTTCCACATCCCCAAGATTAATCACAGTTCCTCTCACGGGGTCCCACCGCCCAGGTTTGCTACTTCTTGCTTTACTACACCACCCATCTACGAACCTTTCGCTGGAGCTCTTTGTACCGTCCACTTTCTAGTTCAACATTTTTTTTCTCTTAAGAGCTCCAGAGCCAAAATTAAGTGAAATCAAGCCACACGCAGTCAAGGTGGAAAAAAATCCCTTGCTTCAGTGGGGACTGCAAAAAAACTGATTAGAGGAGGTGAGGGGGAGAGTGTTAAACTGGAGGCTGTTCCAGCTCTCCTGCTGTGCCTTTGCAGCAGCAGCGCTGCAAACTAAGGCAGCACAGACAGGAATAGCACAGCTGATCCCCACTTGCCTGCTGCTGGCAGGGACACAGTTGAGAAGAGGGGTCTCAGTTTGGGGGCTAACAGGGATCCAAGCCCTGCAGAATAACTGACTGGCGGATTATGGGTTTCTGCTCAGGTTTCTTTTTCTCCTGGGCCATGCTTTTCTCCCTGAGGGGCTTGGGTTTTTTTTTTTTACCTGGTGTTCCACTCCTCATTTACCAGCTTGACACCTTACACCTTTGCACTCTCCTTTTGCATGATTTACCCTGCGATAAGCACAGGACCAAAGGCTGAGACCTCGCCTTGCACAGCCCCAGCGGACCCTCACTTCCCACAAATATCGTTTCACTCCAGACAATGCACGTCTTATCAAGGTTTGCCAAATAACCTGCTCATCATCTTGAGGAAGACCACCACCGTGCGAGCCCTAACCAACGCCAGCGCACAGCCTGGCCTGCTGCTGCACATGGTCGCCCTCATCCGTCCCACGACGGCCGGCGTTCGGCAGCGCTCCGCAAAGGGAAGGTTTCCAGCCGAAAACGGGAGGCTCGGCGTGTCGGGCTGAGCGTGCCGTCGCCATGGCCCTGGCATCAGGGCACTGGGGGACAGAGTAGCATAATAGGTGGCATTGCTCAATTTATTTAAGGATACCAAGGGAAGAAAGGCACGGCAATCAGCAGCAGCCCCCACGGGGAGGGATCGGTGTTAGCCTCGTCCGGCAGCGGAGGCGCTGCGAGCAAAGCCTACCTGAAAGAAGGAGGTGGGATGGGAAAAGGAACGTTATCACCTCCTCCTGGCCTAGCCTGAATCCTTAATCTCCACCTCAGAGGTAAAAACAAGTAAAAATAACCTCCAGATTTCATAACTGGATTTTTTTAAAAAGCAAAACCCAAAGCACGTGAGAACTACAGCGAACTGTGATTCTTCTCCATCCCACTGGACTCTTCCCAGGGGTTAGTAAAGATGCTGATGACTCAGTGAAGAGAGGTACATTCATTAGTTTTCCGTGCCAGAAAGTTGGAAAATTTGTGTATGTATTTTAGTCCAGAAAAAGGGCAGAGGGTAGAACAAAAAATTAAAATATAATTGAAGAGAACCAAACCAGGGTATTTCCAGAGGGACTGATCCTCCGAGGACAGAGACGAGCGGTCACTGAACCTGCGCCCAAAAAGCCAGGCTGCGTCTGGGATGGGCCAACCGGGTGTGAACAGGAGAGAGAAAAACGTGATTTACCGGGAGAATCATCACGGGCAGTCAGCAACATCCCCGAAACATCTGGGGAGGAAAAACTCTGCGCTTCTTTCCTGAAGCAGTTTTTGTAGACACAGAGAGAAAAATCCCCTAGGGAAAGGCAAACACTCCCTCGCTTTGGGAACTCGGGTGCCCAGCGCTTGCTCCGTGGAGTTATCACCTGCAGGGATGCAGATCAGCACGGAAGCAGGCAGGCTCGCCACTGGTCACTGCACTGAGGGGAACTGCAAGTGCAAAAATCTCACTCGAGGTGTCTCAAGCAAGGCATGAAGAAGCTGAAGCTTAAAATCTTGGATGAAGGCTCATGCCTTATACAGCTCACCCTCAGGGACTTCAGACGTCCCTCCCATTAATAACCTACCTTGCATCTTTGCAAGTGTTTCATTACAGCTGTCTAGCTTGGTTTCTAACGGTAACTGATAATCACAGAGAGTAGTAAGTAGGACACCGTTTCTGGTTGATGCTTTAAACTTTCCCTATGCACACCTGACCCCACAAACCACCAGCTCCAACCCCATGTTTGTTGAGCCCTGGAAACACGCAAATACCCCGTGTTCCTCCTGCCTTAAACATCCAGCAGGCTACCCGAATCCTTGGTGCTCTGCCTCCATCACCCTGAGCCCAACCTCAGCACTCGCCTCCAGACCTTCACAGCATCTAACCAGAGCCTGAAGCCACGAGGGAGGGACGGCGATGGCACGTGCAAGCACCTCCTGCAGCACACACACTGCTGACCCCGACACTATTCCGTCCCTCTTCCCCACCTCCTACTCAGCTAAATAGACTTTCGATGAAGCCCTCACTAGGACGTGTCCTGAATCAGACATAACCAAGAAGACTGCCGCAGCTAACGCTGTCAGCACTGGCTCCCCTCTCCCAGCTGGAGCTCAGAAAGCTGTGCTCTAGCCACGTGCTGCTCCCTGCGCCACCCAGCCCGCTGTCGCAGAGCGGCTGTCGGAGCGGCTGGAACTGCTCTTCAGGCCTCCCGTTCTCTTGTGGAACAGCTAGAGATAGGAAACTGTATTTGGAAAATGCCTTTCTGGGAAAAGGCCAAATCTGGGTCAATTGAACATGGGAACCGTAGCCAGGACTGATACAAAAACCTTTCGCAGAGGAGGAGACAACCTTCGCTTAATCCAAGAGCTCAGCACTTGAGAGAGTAACAGGCACAGGGTGACCCAAGTTCAATCCCTTCCTCTGAGAGATCTGGGCTCATGAGAGCAGGATCATCCGCCCTCCCTCTCCAGCAGCCCCGTTCCTCTCTACAGGAGTTGATGCACTTTGTATACGAACAGTCACCGATAAAGAGGGTGACCACAACACGCGCACAGGAGGTAGGGCACTGGGGTTTCAGTCTTTGCTCCAGGAAATGTTTAACAGGTCATTACAGGGAGGCAGCATCACCACAGCAGACAGCTCCTCCCGTACAGGATGGCAAGAGGTGCAAGTCCAAAGCTGTGCATGAGGAGGGGATGTCTTCAAGTCCTTTTATATCCCAAACGAGTGCTCTAGCCAAGGGGAGATCGGGACAATGCACTTGGTTTTCCTTTGTTATAAGTCTAGCCCATGCCTTTGGGGTTTTTTTTGGTAAATGCTTAAATTCCATGAGTTGAACAGAACAGCACACATATGATTAAATGATGACTCATAACATCTACAAATTCCTAGTTCTGCTGGAATTAACAGGCTCCAAGCAACCCCAGCAGCGGTGGTCTGGCACTGACGGACATTCCTGACCCATAACGACTAACGATTTGTCTTTGGTCATTTAAAAACCAATTTAGATACCTTAATGCCTCCTAACACGTTTGAACTACTGTTCCAGGTCCGCCCCGTGTTGCAGCACCCGGCAGCACGGCAGATGCAGACTCACCAGGCACAGCTAACACGGACTACGTACATTGTATGGACATGGGAGACACGATCTCTTCGTCCAAATCATCCACGTCATCGGTCATGATGAAGTGCGAGGGGTTGGGCCGCGGGGTGCCCATCCAGCTGGGGTCAATGTTAAGGGCGGATGCCAGGGTGTGGATGCCTGGGTTGTTGACGATCTGGAAGCCGCAGAGCAGCTCTATCTGCTGCCAGCGATGCAGGCGCTCCCGCAGCGCAGCCGTCACTTCGCTCAGCGCTTGCCTGGAAGCAAGGTTCAAACAAGGAAAAATGTAGGGAATGAAGGAAAAACACACCATAAATTGTCTGAAACAGGGAGTCTAGTGGTTCAGCTTTGTATCCTAATACTTGAGACATCTTTCATCCCATTTTCAGGAATACAGGAATGAAAAAAAAAAAACACCCAAACAACAGCAATGACTGAAATATCCAGGGATAATCGCTTAACAATACTGCAGCCTCCCGAATCCTCATTTTGACAGGACTTTTAATTGCCCCACATAACTGCGATTTCTTGCTTCACACAGGTAAAATTAAAAGGTTATTGATTAAAAGGAGCAAGTCCAACCCCAGCTAACGACAGCCAGCAGAACAAAAGTTCAGCAAAATGAGACCAAGAGCACCTCTACAGACTACGGTACGCTCATGTCTGTAATAGGTGAAAGAGGCAGGCAGAAATAAGGGAAGGTATTAAGTAGATACTCACTTTGCAGTTAAGATTTTATGATCAACGTCATCTAGAGATGAGCTGTGAGCAACATGAAATGTTCCAAACAGGGTGTTTCGCTTCTTTTTAATTTTTTCAGCCTGGAACATCAACAGAAAAAGGTCACAGGAAGAAGACAACCTTATGTCTCCTCCAGGACAAGAACATCCTGGATGAGCTGAGACAGAAATAGTCCCTGCAACTGTTTGCACACATGTAAATAGTGTGAATTTGGTTTTTACTGAAGGACGTTATTCTTCCTAACACGGCGGCTGAGGAATTTGCCAGCAGCGAGTAAGCAGGTTGCAGGTTTCAGGCTCCTCCTTGGCCCTTTTCCTGATTTCCCAAGAGTCAGGGGGAACTGAACCAGCTACTTCGTACAGCAAATGGCTCTCTCATAAAGCCTTGTTTTGTCTTTCTCATGAGTACACTATCAGAGAAACACTCTTAATGCCCTAGGGTTGTTGGTTTGGGGAGGTTTTTTGTTTTGGGGTTGGGTTTTTTTGCCTTCCCTTTGTGGCACAGTGTATATTCAAAATTAAATTCTCCACATACAGCTCTCTGGTTCACAGATCTAGTGGCATTAACTTGAGACTTACAAAAGACAAACCAAGGACGTGGACATGAGAACTGACGCAGCGAAAGGAAAACCACTGAAATGTTAAAATGTTCAGAACAAAAACATATTAAGGCAGACAAATTTTTCTGTGCTGCCAGCTCTGACTGCTGCGTACGTCCACAGAGACAAGTACATGTTACAACAGCTTCCCTGCGGCTCGTCGCTTTTTGGTTGGCACAGAAGATTTTAAACAACTGGGAATACAGAAATGATTCATCGCTACAGATCGCATGCACGTGTTAGAAATTTTGTTGCCTGTGCACGTAAATCACCGAGAGCAGGGATTATGCTTAACAGGTGCAAAACCTTCTGCTTACTGACTAACCCCAGGCAGCAATTCATACTCTGCACCTTCCCAGGGCTCCAGCCCACTGAAGACAGGCTAACGCAGCTGACGGGCATGCCCAGGTCAGCGCCTGCAGTGCCCCGAGAGCCGATGGCTCATTACCATTTCCAGCCCCGGCTTACACCTCTATGAAGGTTTGCGCTGCACTTTAAAAAAATGCAAATGTAAGGCATCAAAAGGGAAATAAAGAAGGCGCAGAGAAACCAACTCTGCAGTTTTCATTCCCCAAACCTTTCCCCGTGGCTGTGAAGGGAGGACCTGGGACGGGACGCTAAAATTCTCACCCCTTCCTTGGCCACCAGCAGCTGCTTCTCCGCATTCTGCTTCTTGATGTTGTAGTACTGGACCTCCACCTCATGCGTCAGCTGGAGCCACTTCTGCAGGGCCTCGGGCGCAGCCCAGCTGCAGTGGGACTCCAGCTCCTTCTCGGCGTTCTTGAGCGCCATCCGCACCTGGGAGAGAACCGGCCGGCGCGGCGTTGCAGCAGCGGCGGGGACAGCCTGCCCTCCTGCAAGGTCGTCCCAACCGCTGGCTGCCAACCCGGCGCTTTTAAGGCACCAGAAAATAGGAAAAAAAAAAAAATACTCCGTGCAACTTCATCTTACTCATGACAGAAGCAGAGGGCATTAGGAGGAGAGGTGGCATCCTGGCACTGCGGGCAAGTGGGAGAGAGGAGCACAGCAGGGCAGCCATCTGACAGACAAGGTTGCTGCTCGGATGACCAGAACACCCTACAGTGCTCTCCTTTGACCCTAAAGGTGAGCTCCTTCCTCAGAAATTTCCAGCCATCGCGATGATGTCCTGCCTCAGCACCTCAGCTCGCAGGGAGGGTAAGCGGAGCTGACCCGGTCTACCTCTTCATGTCAGCTCCTCTGCCTCACAACGGCATAAACTGCACATAAGCCCTCTAGAGCTGACAGCACAATGCACAAGTTAGTTAAAACAGAATTAGACCTTAGGTAAGGATATTCAGGGTGCTTATCTTAGCCTCTAGAAATCTCTGCAAAGTTTGCTGCCTGCCTGCAGGTCTGCAAAACCCACAGATTCTCCTCCTGAGGCAGAATCGCTGACAACGCTGTGCAGGCAATCGCCTTTTTTCTCTGCAGCTACTGAGCCAAACAGAGGGAGCTTGTCAAGAGACAACTTTCACACTGGAGCAAGATGATAAAAATATTTAGACACAAAACATGTGCTGCTTGGTCAGGAGAAGAAATAACACGTCTGGAATCGGCAGTTTCTGTAGCTTTCTGGGGGACTCTCCTTCCATCCCAGCTCAGTCTCCTCCACACACCATCGGTCTCGTCTCCTCCACACACTTACTTATCCTGCTGGGGATGGGAGCGATTACAAAATTAGAAGAAAGTGGGTGACAAGCAAGTTGAAGATACTAAAACCTTACATAAAAGCATTTGGTGCTACAGACCATCAAGAATTCACACTTCTCTTCCATTACACATGACGTGGAGGGACTTTAATGAACCCGAAGCCTGACACAAGCCCTGCAAGAAGTTAACGTGTGCCACACTGGAGAAACCGAAGGATGGTGATCGCAGCTCAGAGCTGCTGCGATCCCGGGACAGCACTGTGGTGGTGGACTGGACTACTCTTCAACCACAGCACCTCGAAGCTCAGGAGGGGTATACATGATTATATACTCTACAACAGATTTTCTTGCTGTTAAAATAAAAGCCAACCCTAAGCACCTTCGAGAGCTTTCACTGCCCCAGCAAGCCCTGGCCCACCAACACAGACCTTCTCCTAACAGAGGTGGAGCTGGGAGGAAAGGTCCCGCTATGGCACGGCCCGCTACGCAGTCGGGGCCACACGCGTCTCACTGGGACGATGCCTGGATGATGCCTGTCCCATTTTCTCTTTCTGCTCTTTAGGGCCCAGGTCTAAGAGGCCCAGGGGCAGCGGGAGCATCCAGCGACCTGCTCGGGCTCTGCACCAGACCCTTCCCAATGCCCAACGCACGCTTCTCACAACCGTGCTTACACCCACCCTCGCCTGATGCGGGTCCCTCTTCGTTTCCCACAAGCGGACTGAAGACAAGCATTTTTTTAAAAGATTGCTCAAACTTGGATCTTTTCCCTTAACGCGTTATTTAACTCAGTCACGTCTCACCAAGTCTGGCATAGGCATATCTTCTAGCGAGCCAAAAGCACCAGGTTACACACAGATATTTGAAATCCCATATTTTATCCTGGAGTACCTCCATCTAGAAGTAGCCAGGGGGCACTGCACAGAAGAGGTCAACTACCTATATCACTTATGGGTGATTTAGTCCTGTGTTGAGCGTTAACATTGCCTAAATCATTCAAAAAGTTGCAAATTCAGAATCGCAGACCCCAGGGAGGTCTGGTTTTTCCTCTCTGACACCAGCGGCACCGGGTGCTGCTCCCACCACAGGCAGAACTCTGACCACGATCTGCAAGCGTCTGGGATTTAGGAATATGGAGAATAAGCGGGCAGGAAATCTGCCACTAGGTATTCGGGGTAGAGGAGTGCTCAAAACATTTAGAGGAACAACAATTTTATGGAATGGTGGAAAAGGGAAGCGGTGCAGAACAACAGCCAAGGACCAGTGGTTGAGATGAGCCATCATACAGCAGTGTCCAAAACACAAACCCTCTTGGATCTGCAGGGGAATCAGCACAAACAGGAGTCACTTTGTGTGCCTACGTTCTCCTGTGAAGATTTCCAAGATCCCATTTGGACCACTAAGAGCAACAATTTATAAAGTGAGGAATGCCCTCTGGGTCCACAGCCCCGGCTGGGTCCATGGTCTGGGGGAGGATGACCTAGTGAGGGGAGAGGGTCGGTATGAACAACCCAGTACAGAAGAATCCCATCCCAGAAATACACTGCTTCTCCATCTCATACGCCCGACTCCAGTAGGAGCTTCCAAACCCTCCAGTATCCTTTTAGTGATAAGAATCAACTGGTGCAAAAGAAGGTCTTGTTTTAATATTCCCTGGGACCCAAGAATATCTTAAAATCGGATGAGTTTTGCGGTCAGCGGGAGTGACTGGTTAATGTTATCTGTGGTCTACAGCTCGCTGGGACGGTGATCATGTTATAATCACACAGTGTGGGTCAGGTGGGTAAAACCAATACTCACCCTGTCAATGCATCCCTCCCGAAGGCCTCTAAGAAACAACAGAGCGGTTAAGTCACCTCTGGTTTTTCGGATTTCTTAACAAATGTAAAGTGTGTGGCGGGGGGAAGTGGAATGGATGAGACCCTGCCTTCTCCAAAAGCCAGAAGCAGGTCAGGTACCAGGGCTCGGGGTTACAAGGGGAAGGCTACACATCCTTATTTAATGGCCCACAATACCAAATGACCGAATTTCTGTGTGTGTGAATACAGATGCCCCAACGCGTGTCCTGAAACGGAGCTCAGTGACCTTGTGGAGAGGCTGGATGGCCGCTTAGGAGAAATGATGTTGGATCATGAGAGCAAAGCTGGTAACAGGCGCCTGCGCGTGTCTGGGCTGTTGGTATCCTAAGCAGGAAGGAAATTTGCTGTTTGCTGACTATTTGCATACCTAGGCTGCAGTGCCCCATGGTTCCCTGGTTACCTGGTGGGCCAGGACACTTGTTTCTCCCTTGTCAGTGGAAACCCTAGATTCTTGTCTCGTTTTCTTCCCCATTCTCCATGGTGGCGTAAAAGACTGGGCAGGGTCAGGTTGGGAGGATAAGCTGATGGCCTCAGAATATCCAAGGTACTTGCTTGGCTCATGCAATTCTGGCTCACACAATTCAGTTTGAACTGATCTTTAATTTAAAGTCAGATAAGAACGGTCCCTCAGGTGAAATAGGAAGCAGCAACTTGGACTTTCTCTGTAGGTTTGGGCAAAGGGCAGTTTTGAGGTAAAATTCCCAGATGCTCGCTCTTTGCCCTGTTACTGCAGGCAGGTGCCATGAGCAACGTCCCTGATTTCCATTACTTCCCTATACCTTCTGTTATAGGTCTCAGGGTTTTTAGATGTAGGATTGGGAATGCTTTTTCTGACGTAGGGCGAATTATTTTACAAATGCTCTGTGTCCCCTTCTGGACCAAACACGTTTCATTTTTGCCAGCAGCAGCATTATACAGAATATTCTGTCTAGGCCTACGTTACGATATGTAACTTGGGGACATATTTTCCTGCTAGTCTAAACTTAAAACTAACGTTTTTGAGAACTGCATACGATCTCTAACCTTGCTGTACAGATTCTGATCTAGTGCTAAATTGCCTTAGAAGGAAATTTCCATCGTACACCTCCCTGATCCACAGGAAAACACAATAAGCACAACTGAACTTGTTCTAAATCTCTCCTAAAACCATGAATAGATACAAAAGGAAAAAGAGAACGAGCTTATGGTTTGGAGTGGGAGTTAGAAGTCATCAGAGGGGTGCAGCTACAGGTCAAGTTCAACACCTCTCCTTCTGCAGGGCAAGCTAGGACGGCGTGTGGCAGCAGCACATCGCTCTTGAGACAGCGCCCGCACAGTCCCTGCTACCCAACACACAAGCAGCACTGTTATAGCGTACGGGGGGCGTGTAACGTGGAGTAGTGGAAGAAACACTTGGATCTTTTCCTCCACAAAGGGAGTGGAAAAGCAAAGGTGGAAAAGCGTTATAAGCAGATCATAACTGGATTTCTCAGAAGGATGAAGCAGAGTGAGGAACTGCCTCCTGCTCTTGCTGGCATGTCTCGTATGTAAGCGCATCCATCTGGTTGAACCCTTACCTGCTCCAGTTCTTGTTCAGCGTATTTCTGCCTGCTCAGTTCATTCTCCGTGCCCTCCCGCAGTTCTCGGAGCCGGTGTGCCTCCTGCTTGGCGATGCTGATCTCATCTTGCAGTTTCTTCTCCAGGTGCACCTTTTCCACCTCCACAGAGCGATGCTCCTCCTGAGCCTTCTGCAGCCTGCAACACACAGAGACCAAAAGCCCAGTGCTGTGCGTGTCAGTCTATCTGCACACAGCTGAAGGAGTCCACAGTGCAAGGGCTGGCCAGCCACAATCTAGACCAACCCTGCTCTTATTTACTCTATGTTGATGTCAACAGAGATCTGTATTTGGATAGTCAAGGAGAAAGTTCACCATGCCCGGGAAGAAATTGAATTGTCTACTCCATAGTCTCAACTTTATTTCATTTATTAACTACTCAGTGCGTATTTTCTTAATTTTCCAAAGCACATCAAGATTTCCTTTAATAAGCCTCAAATTAATTTGCATTTTCAGTGTTTTTACAGAGGTGAAGAAATTTGCCTTTAATAAAAAAAGGAGGGGAAGACCTGCCTGAGCCAGTATGACCACGCAGATGGGATGTCTCTGTGTTCGCCTTGCAAAAGCCTTCAAATTTAGACAGGTCTTCATCTGGCCGGGAAGTTATTATTTTTCCTCATGATAGAATTAAATCAGTAGGAATTATACAGGGCAACAAACAGTAATAACAGATTACTTGCACCCATTCAGGAAGGTTCAACCATTCAGCCTGGAAAGCCTCAGCCCTCTGAAGGAGACACCACCGCAGCCACAGCGAGATGCTTCAGGGTTTCTACGTCTGCGTTTCAGGGGAGTTGCACTAGTGTAAACCCAATCCTCGCACAAGTCCAGTGAAATCAAATTAGCATCAAGAATGAACCTGGCCCGCGCGGGACTGCGCTGTCCTGAAAAGGGGCGGCAAAGTCTCTGGTTGTTGCCACCCAAACAACCTCTATTGCCAGCAGTGCCTCTTCTAAACACAGTCCCAAACCCATGTGCTTCTAGAGACACAGCGGCTGCCAAGTAAAAGGGGAAAAAAAAGATTTGGCAAATAGTCAGTTGAAATGAAATGAAAAGGTTCACTTCATAATGAAGGTTCTGAAAAATTAGGTTGAACAAGTAGTACCAATGAAATAGGAGAATTAAAGGGCTCCTTCCTTTGCGAGAACCAGCCAAATGATTCAAATAATTTTTTTTTTTTTTTTTTTAAAATGATGGCAACAATTAAATGCTGGATCAAATATCTAAGGCATGCAGTACATCCATCTCCAGATAACTTCAAATCAAGATGCGATGAGTTTCCAGAACGTGTACTTCAGCTACTGCATTGAACACAACAAAGCGTTGTGGCTTACACCATCGGAAGCCAGATGCATCCATCTAACAGTCCCACCTTTTCAACATGAACCTCTCTTTCAAAAGTCTCAGTTATCACAGTCTGAGATAAATCAATAACAGTTGGACAAAACCATACTGTAGAAGCAGCAGAGGCAACGCTATTTTTAACCCAGACCAGACGGAGGAAAGTCCTGTTTTCTGCCACAAGAAGCAAAGCTCTGCTCCCCACCCAAACCAGCCCCTTCGCCCTGCAGGCACCTCTTGTCCTGCCCAGGCAGTTTCTCTATGGATCAGTGGGATCTTGGATAAAGTGCTCATCTACACTGAAGCTCCCAGCAACATTTGTGAGGTTAGCAAGGCATCAGCTCAACCAGCAAAACCAGTAGCGGCTTATAGCAGATAGATTTTCAATAACCAAGTAAAACTATCCATAGAATGAAAAGAAAAAAAAAAATCCTAAGACCCCAAATGGAATCATCTTAGCCAGGAAAAAGTATTTCAAGGTCATAAAATCTTCTCCCACCCAAGATCTTCAACATTCAAACTGGAAAGCAAACTAATGGAGCGATGTGCAGGGAGGCAGACGAGAGGGGACAGCGAAGTCTGTCTCCGGGTGTGCTGTACCTGTCCTGCAAATGACAAATAACACATCTCAGGAGGGCACTCCTGGGCTCCCCGAGTGGCTCCTGCTCATCCTGGACCAGCTGGGAACTAACAGAAAGGAAAAAACCAATCCTCCGGCGCTACAAACGCTGCTCCTTGCAGCACGCGTAGAGGTGTCATCCATCTTCCAGCTTTGCATTGAAGGGCAGCACTTAGCTGAGCTCTTGGCGAGACGGAGCACAGCCTGTGCGCAGACTCGCGGCAGGGACCCATCGCTACCTTTTGGGTCAAGAGCAAAGCCGCTCGCTGTCCCAGCCAAGGACTCCTCTTCCTCAGGCTCCTTCTTGGCATGCAGATGGCCATTTAAAACAGATTGGACAGGCTGGACTCTCATCAGCCATGATGTTGGCTCTCTTCTTGGAAAAAGCTCATTTTCAATTTACAGCTCTATTAAGAAACTCGTGTTTTTCTTCCCAATTTAAAAAGACTCTTGCCAAGACATTCCAAGTTTTTAGATAAACCCACGCTCTCTGCCCTGTTCATCAGTGCTAAAGCTCTTCCATACTAGGGCCGTAAGAATCCTAAACCACCAAAATATCTCTGTTTAAAGGAGAAATTCCCCTGTACTATGACACAGAATGGGAAGGAATTTTATCCTTAAGATAATTCTCAAAGGCACTCTAACATCGTATTTTCCCTTACTACCATTTTCTTCCTGACAGCAGAGCCCATATTTTCTTACGTTGGTTATGGACAAAACCACGTTTTGCC
The DNA here is from genome assembly GCA_031468815.1 of Morus bassanus. Taxonomy (NCBI): domain Eukaryota; kingdom Metazoa; phylum Chordata; class Aves; order Suliformes; family Sulidae; genus Morus; species Morus bassanus. The sequence continues at coordinate 717,855 of CM062568.1, forward strand.
TGTGCATTCCCGCTCAAACCCAGCCGACTGAGCCACATTGGTTTCACGTGCACTGAGCTCCACAAGACGATGAAGTGCCTTCAGAGCTGCACTTGTAATGAGGGCAAGAAATCGAGACCCATCTGGGGGCTTCACAGTTCAGGAGCAGATCTTCAATACAATCAGTAGATCTTCAATACAGATGTTCAGTCATCAGTAGGATGTGCTAAGACATGAACTTTTTTATCTTGATAGGTCATTTAATTGACTGGAAAGCGTCACTGTTGAAGGATGTTCTCAAAAGGTATTTTGAAGATGAACAAAAAATGTTTTTTTTCTATCAGTCTTCCCTTCCCAACTCTTCAAGAGCATATCAGAGTTGTTCACCAAATAACGGTGCCAGCAGCTGGTAGGCAACTGGAAAGGCATCACGTGCCTTCTGGAGATCGGTTCAGCACTGAATTTCCGTGAGCCAGGAAAGGAGGTGACTTCCAAGCTCTAGAAAAGAAGTTTCTGAGCAGAATTTCAGAACGAGTCCATGGGAACGTGCTGTTGGTAGCTTTTGCCATTTCTACAGTGGCCGAGGACCACAGCTGAACCTTGCTGGGGTGCAAGGATGAAGAAGCAAAGGCGTATTCCCCCCCTTCAGAGGAGAATTAGATCAATCCTCTGCCAAGAAGCCCCACAAGAGCCACCTGCCACTTCTTGAGCCCCAGCCCAGTGCCCTCTGCAGAGGACAAGCTGCACACCCCACAGAAACATCACAAGCTGCTCTGGCTTAAGACTCAAGCTATGCTTAGCATACACAGTTTTGCATTTCTTCCTATCTGGCTTTAGAGCATTAGTTAAACTTCCCAGGCACATCTACTTGTTTACGTGGCTCTGCCCTCGGCAGCAGATCCCAAGGTCGTTCCCCACGCTGCACATTCACAGGAGGCGGCATTGGGACCTCTGGTGTGACCTGCTCTTCAGTGACACCCAGCAGAGACCTCCCACCCTGAACGCGGCTCTGCTGCTCCAAGAGATGGACGTTGAGAAGGAATTCCTGTGCCCTTCTGGCTGTAGAAAAAAAAATCTTTTTATTTGGGGTATTTCCAACCTGTAATGTAAAATTACACAAAGCTCTGGGAAACCAGCTGTGGATTGGAGCCAGCTCCATGGTAGGCAGAGGGGAAATGCACTTTATTCTATCTCTATGCCAAAAAGAAAGCAGGTCACATATCCGCATTACTGCCAGGGGAATGTGCCCAGTTTGGCACCATCACCTTGGTACTCTCTCAACTGTTTGCCCTCCACGTAGACACCAACTGATGCGATCACACTTGAAGAAGAAAGGCTTTTGAGCAATGCTCACGTGCGGGACAATTCCCTGAAGGCTGTCAGAAGCACGTAGGCAAGAAATCAGGCTGCAGGCTTGTGGGTACGTCGTACGGTTTCCAAAGTCTTGGCTGCTTGCAAAAGTCTCCACGGCAGATTGACCTCCTCGGGATCCTGGCGTTTGCACAGGTCACTCGTTACGCTGCCCGTGAGTGGCCAGCATGCGTACCTGGGGCCGGGCTCTGCTTTCGGAGAAGCCACCGGGAACGCAGCCATCAGCTGATACGGCAGCCAAATTAAGGTTTATCCTCCAAAATTACACTTAAAACTAATGAAAAATAGTTACAGTCTAAAACTATCACACTCTGTTATTTGCTAAAACTGCCCTTAAAAAAATCTTATCGCCAGCAAACCCCACTGGTTTGTCATCAACAGTCTTGAATGCTCCTTCCTCTCCTGGAAAAATCCTGCATCTACAGAGGGCCTCTTCTGCAGCCCGCTCTCCGAGGAGTAGTTTTACTGGGAACCGTTACAATCTCTTCTGTGAGTAGAGGTCACATTCCTGAAGCTACAGTATTTTGTCCAAGTGCCTAGAGTTCAACTATTCATATGTAATACTCCAAAAATATTTTTTTTTCATTTTTCCCAGGCAACACTCCTGGATGTAGGTATCACTGTGCAGGCAGGGAAGACGGACTTTTACATATAGCTCAAACAATTCAAGAGGGTTGAAATTCCTCTGATCACTTCCACTGTTTCAGCATGCTTTTTCCCCATCAAAAGCCAGGGTGGAACAACCTGATCAGCCTAGATGACAAATTCTAAGTGAGCTGGATCACCTCACACTCCTTTAAGAGGCTCTTCTTCCCCTCTAGGTACTGGATTTACACTGTAATTTCGGTGGGTGGGGATTCTGATATACTTTCAGTATGAGTCAGACTGGGAGTGGAAACCACAGTACCTTTCACTGCTCCTATATAATTAAATGTGGTAAATAAATAGGAAGTACCTATGTGAAATAAGACTACGCACTCAAAACGAAGAGCGACCACTGTCGAGTACAGAAGCAGCGCTCCCATCCATTTTGCTCGGTCGGATGTTTTGCTCCTCAAAGCTGCGAAGCAGGCTTTTAGGAGCGTAGGGAGGCGAGCTCTCACGCACCACCACTGGCAAAACTAAACAGAGTCAAACTATTTCTTGGAACCAGTAACGACCATTAGAGCAGAACTGGAACTAAACAGACAGAAACCAATGTAAAAACAGCACGGGAAGGAAACAAAACTGCACGGGAGCACGTACAGCTGCGCTCGACTACGCGTCAGCGTGCGCTGGAGCCCACCCGGAGCGGGAGATGCAGGCGTCGGACGCTGTCACTTTGCTCGAGTGGCTTCACTGCCACGTTTCAGGATCGTAGCAAGGCGAGGGAGTTCTTACCAGCCAGGCCTTCACGTGGCACACCGCAAGTACAAATAATTAGCACATCACCACCAAAGAGCAGGTCAAGTGAGCAGGCACATCTTTACGTGTAGCCTGGTAACGAGCCAGGCACCCATTTGAGCTGTTAAGACAGGTTTGCTATGGTCGCTCAGGAAGGTGCTGACTCTGGTACACAGCACCAGGTGACTGCTGCACAGGAGTGCAACAGTTAAAAGAAAATCTTTCCGGAAATCTAAATGAGGAATAACCTTGCAGGCAAGATCAACAGTTGAATGCTCCAACTGGGTGGATGCATGAAACCTACCTTTCTTGAAGGTCATGGAGAGACTGCTCAGCTCTGTGGAGTCCCTCGAGGTCTTTCATCATCTTCTTCATGTGCTCCTTTGAATAGCGATTCTGGATGTAGGCAAACCAGCAGCCGCCCACGCCGATGACGATGGACACCACCAGCATGAAGTCCTTCAGGTGGTTGTGACGAGTTACTGGAAGAGAACCAGAGAGATCACTGAATTCAAAGGAACATGCGAACAAACTCCGCAATGTTTCGCCCACACCAGAGCTTGACATGAGAACTTAAGATAATGCTAGAAGGAATTGTGGCCCAGGTTTCACAAAGGGCAAAGATGAGCTATGTCCATACTGAAGGGAAAAAAAAAAGAAGCTTGACAACATTTATTCAATTTGAATGGGGAAGAAAAAAAACCAGGAAGATGAAATTCAAAATCTTATAGATATGATTTGCCTGGCAATACACGATACAGGAGAGCCTCCCCAAAGGAACCCCCAGAACAGCTGTGCTTTTAGGACAATACAGATAGCATTGAGTACGAAGATGTAAGAGCTAAGAAGAAAATAACTTTGTTGAAAAAAATATGACTGTGATCATAGAGATGGGGCGGATCACGTGTCAAGTTGTCAAGCTGCAAAACTTTCCATCCGAATTACAACTCAATGTGGAAATCCCCTTTTTCGGCAGTAAAAGCGTGGATGCATGTAAGAGAACGAAAGTAAATAAGTGGGGGTTTAAACAAAACAAAACCCAAAACCATGATTGAAGCAGAACTTTTTTACTGTTTACTAATTAGCAAATCCTCAAACACATATGTACCAAGAAAGCTAAAAATGAGAAAGAGCAGCTTAGTCAAGCTCGCTGCAACTGAACGTTCAGTATCTACTGGTTTTAAACTAAAAGAGGGGAGATTCAGACTAGATGTAAGGAAGAAATGTTTTACGCTGAGGGTGGTGAGGCACTGGCCCAGGTTGCCCAGAGAGGTGGTGGATGCCCCATCCCTGGAAACATCCCAGGTGAGGTTGGACGGGGCTCTGAGCGACCTGATCGAGTTGGGGATGTCCCTGCCCATGGCAGGGGGTTGGACTGGATGAGCTTTAAAGGTCCCTTCCAACCCAAACCCTTCTGTGGTTCTATGACCCCGCATGTTGTGAACCCCCAAGCACAACCCTCCGCTTGCACTTTACACAGGACTCATTTCTTTTTGCTACCAGTCCTACAGGTTTTATCGTAGGCACGCCAATTCCTTACCGAGGTCTACATGCATGAGGGGGAAACACACAATCCCCAGCAGCATAGGGCGTACTCAGCCACTCTATACAACATTTACACTACCAGTGACCCAACGCCGCTTCCCAGCACAGGCTCCTCTAAAACACACTGAAGTCCCAGAGGCTTCTACGTTAGGCTTCATGTAAATGTACAGAGAGAAGCGTGAGCGTGTGAAGGGGTGCTTATCCGAGAGCAAATGCTGTGCCAGCTCCAGCAGCCCCCAGCTGTTCCACTCGACCGGCTCTGTGCGATGGTACTCGGATGGACAAGACTGATGGGAAATTTAGGTTGGCAGCTACAGGGGAAGCAAAAGAGTCATTACAGGCACAACCAGAAAACCTCTTTGTTTCACCTGAAGCAGGAGCAGGGGGACACGAATGTATGTACACAACCTGCCCCCTCCCCTTGCTGCCAGCCCTGAGAGCACAGAGCGGCTTCGGCGGGCTGGGGACAGCCAGGTCATCCCCAGATTCAGAGGCGAGAGCAGCCAACAGGCTACAGCCATGGAAGGACCCTTTCTTAGGGGAACTGCTAATGATGTGCTGTAATGCAATCTCACAGTTACTCTAAAAGGAGTCAGAAATGCTATTTTCCCCAAATCGATGCAACATCCCTTCCTCTGCCCTGCATCCGGTCTGGAGAACACCTCAACTCAGCATGCATGAGATGTTTTTTGGGAAGAAAAACCCCTTCCCTCAAAATGACATAGGCAGAGCAAATTTAGGGCTTTCGCTTCCTTTCCTTTTAATTTGTACAAGTGTTTAAAGGCTTTTCCAATACCTTAAGATACATGCTTTTTGCAGTGCTTAGGTCTAAGCATCAGCTTTGCACAACACCGAGACAGAGTTGTCCAAGTGGCCTTTTCAATTTGAAATTTGCATTTACCACATCACAGCAAAGGTACAGCTCTGAAAGACCACGTCTGAGGTCTCTTACTGGGTATGCTGGACTATGGTAAAATCCCCAACAGGCAGTAAAGAGAGAAAGAAGTACATAAAGGCACAGTGGTGGTTCCTTCGAATGGAAAGGATTAAGATACAACCATTCTGCTCCCCAACAATAAATTAATATGTTCATTTCTGACTCGGATACACACTCTGCTCCACTCAGCCCTCCTGTTCTCTCAATTTTGTGAGAAATCCCGAGATATGAAACACGAAGCGTGCACAGAACAGCATAAGAATCCCATCTCTTTTCACCAGGAAACTCAAGAACCGGGTAAATTACAAGAGGAACAGAGACTTCACCTTGTAAGAGGAGGTGTACAGACAGTTCTTGGGCTGCAGAGAAATAATTGGTGTCAGGTCTCCTGTCAAAACCTCTACTAAAAAGTGAAAAAAAAAATTTACTTCCACTATTTGGAGGGATGAGGACTTTCATGGCTAAGGCAGGAACAATGTTTATTGAACCCCCAAATCTCTTTATGCCCTAGCGAAATCAATACAGGGGGACAAGATATTTGCTTTACCTCGTCCCCAAATCACTCCCCGTGAATCTCTATTTCCGTCAAGACATAAGATGCAGAAACTAGAGGTTATTGCGGGTGTGCAAAGTGTGACGAAGCAAAAGAAGAAAAAGTGGTAAAGGAGGATGCTGACATGTTTTAACTGGGGGAAGAAGATTGTCAAATCCAGCAAAGTTCAGTATTTGGGGGAAGGTGGGCTGGAAATATGTTTTTACATTCTCATGCATCTTCAATAACGGATCTACTTGGGATTTCCTAGCAAAGGGAGAATGAAAGCGGGGACTGTAAGAATATCTCCATCAGGCACAGACGATAGGTTAGATCGACATTTTCTTTTTCACATACTGAAGCTGTCACATAACTGATACAGGGATTCCTTAACAGTTCAGTTACAAACCACAGACAGAATATTCTGGTACTATCAAGAAGAATACAAATACGCACACAAAACCATAAAGATTTGGCCCAAATGAATCATTCCTAGTTGAAGGCTTTAGGTGAAGCATTGTGTAAAGGCACCTGCAGCCTCAATCCAAGGAATGTATTGCCCTATGCCTCACGGGCAGACAGGAGCTGGAGGAGACACAAGCCTGCAGTCAAAATGCAGCAGAGGAAAGCAGAGATCACACTAAGCCAGATTAAAAACATAGAGATAGAAGAATAGATGCGTTACAATAGCAAGGACATTAAACCTGTGATTAGGAAAAAGCCTTGTATTAGATCTTGGGTTTTGCATTTGTTTATTTTTAAGCAAAGAACAGCTGACATGTTCCATAACTTGGAAAAGATGAGGTTCTTAAGGGTCGGTTCCCCACCAGCAGCAGATGTCGGATGCATATGCTCCGACTCCTCCGACTGCATCGTACGGGATACGTCGCATGGAGCTCATTTTTATCGTGTCAAAGTGCCGGAGTCTGACCCTGGTTCTGGCACCAGACTCCATCCCGTGACACTTTCTGGTCACAACCCATCTTTGGTTTCTCTGTAGCTCTCACTCTGCTGCGAGTGAAATCAGCCTGGAAGCGCGTTAGTCTGATGGGGCCACCCTCACTAGGAGAAAAATGATTTCTGGAGTGACTCAAGTGGGCTGCTGCCGGCTGTGGCTGGTAGAAACTGCTCTGCTTGACTGAGAGCCAGAAATGAGGAATACACATAAGCCAGCACAAGAAACAGAGGTAAAGCAGCACAGTATCCTAGCTTAACAGAGATATACTGATGTGATATGATGGGCGTTCTGCATATAGAAGTCTGAGATCTTCCGGAGCAGACTGCCTGCCTGAAGGAAAACACACAGAGATGACGCACATCTTCAGTGAGGTCGGCTTCTTTCTGTAGCTGCATTTAGGCGAAAGGCTGCGCCCGAGCAGCCAGCGCGGTACCCGAGGTGGTGGCAGGCAGGGACCGGAGCCGCCTGGAGCATCACGGCTGCCGAGTCAGGGTATAAACAGGCTTCCCCAACTACGTCTGAGAAACGTTTGCCAGCTAACATATGACAGACGTACAAACCCTGGATGCTGCGGCACGTCTTCCCCTGCTTTCAATACAAAGTGTGGTTATGAAAAGAGATGCCACCCGGGAGAAACACGAGAAAGCCCGGGGAGTCCTTGGTGCCGCAGGCTGGCCGGTTAAATGACATCCCGCTTCACCGCCTCTCACGTACTCCTACCTGGAGCCTCCAGCCGAAGCAGACCGGCACAAGCCTCCCACTCTGCCTGCGTTTTTCTCCCTGGGTGTGGACCGATGAATAAAAGTGCTCACCTTACTACCTGCAAACCAGCGCTCGCAAGCAGGCATGTTGCACGTGAAACGTAAAACACTCACAAATTTCCCATGAAGGCAATTGAAGCTCCTACTCAACCTTGTCTCTGCACCAGGCTCGGGGGTGAACGTGGCTGGTCGCCCCAGCTCAGCTCCAGCAGCAGCAGCATTAAACTACGTTTCTCGCATCGCTTATGTCATCTTCCCTGAACCTCATGCCGCTTTGCTCCATTTTCTTCTTCCTGACCAACTTTTTAGGCCGCATTAAACTTCAGGCTGATGATGAACAACACGTCGTCGTAAGGCTGGACCGAGTGCAACTGGTGCAAAGCAGCAGCAGGTAATTGCTGGCGAGGCTCAGGCTGCGGCCGGGTATGGGACCTGCTCCTGTCCTCCAGGAGCGGTGCAGGAGCAGCCGTGTGGCTGCCAGGGAAAGCCCCCTCAATTTAACCTGCAATTCTTGAAGCTAAGGAATAATTACCTCCCATTTGCCAGGAACAGAGGAATAGGGTTTCAGCAAAAGTTGGTTAAATAAAAATCACGGCTTAGCAATACTGCTACGGCTTATGAAGAAGTGTGTGATTTTTTTACCTTAGGACAATAAAGTTGTGGTTTTGTTTTTTTTTTTTTTTTTTTAAGTGTGACATTTACCTCTGGAATTTTATAGCGTGAACATAATCTACTGCTGAAAAACAATCAATGCCATCTGTCGCTTGAAGAGTTTAATCCATAAGCAGCGATGCACCTCAGCTATTGCTCTTCCCAGCCCACCAGCACTTGATTGCTGCATTAATAGCTTTAATGTACACAAACAATGCAAACGTGCAATCCCAGCTCGAGGCGGAAATCCTGCGTGCTGCACGGGGGACGTAACAGCTGTTAGCACTGCTGAAACACAAATACTGCAGCAATCTCTTAGACGCACAAATGTAAGAAAGAAGAGAAATAGCATCCTTGTTCAAGATAAGCTCTCCTGGAAACTCAGACACTGGAGCAAGCAAGCTTTTCCAGGAGCTACATTTTTTTTCAGAAGCAGATGAAATAGCTTGGCACCATCTCACAACCCAACCCTGACTGTTTCTCCGTGAGGCAAGCTGCTCCAGCTAAAATCCAGGTAGCACCCCTCCCCTCCATCGGTTGATGACTCCGATCTCAGCTCTTTCAGGGAACACTTTTGCTGCAGCTTGGCAGCGTTTTCCCAGCAGAGGCAGGTCCTGCAGCCAGCCCGGACGCGCAGCAGCCCAGGCCAGGAGCTCTGCACCCCGCAGCAGCTCTGCAGCAAGCAGGAGGGCAGCTGGGGCAGGAGCAGAGACCGGCAGCGCCCTCCTTCCCGCAGCACCCCGAGCCCAGCAGCACAAGGGAAACCCAACCTGGCCACCCAGCCTGGAGCCAAACTGGCAAAGCCAGTACTGGGAGGCACTGCTGGACGGACAGACAGAATACATGGAGTACAGGGAGCTCCCCTGCAGGAGGGATGACCAGAGGGGTGACAGGCGGAGGGGGAGGCTCTCCAGGGTCACTGGTCGTGATAGGACGAGGCGTAATGGTTTTAAACTGAGAGAGGGTAGATTTAGATTAGATATTAGGAAGAAATTCTTTACTGTGAGGGTGGTGAGGCACCGGTACAGGTTGCCCAGAGAAGCTGTGGATGCCCCCTCCATGGAAGCATTCGATGCCAGGTTGGACGGGGCTTTGAGTGACCTGGTCTAGTGGAAGATGTCCCTGCCCGTGGCAGGGGGTTGGACTAGATAGATCAAGGTCCCTTCTGACCCAAACCCTTCTGTGATTCTACAATCACAGTCAAAATACGTGTGTCACCTCAGCAGAGCTGGGGCCAACAGGGAAGGGCACCCGGGGGGAGGCTGTTCACATGGGAGGTGGGAACTAAAGACGTAAGGTAAAGGTAAAGGTGGGATGGGGGTGGCTGCCCAGCAGCCCTGCACTGGATTGGCACGGAGGAGGGACAGGGATGCTGTTCCCCTGACTGCCGTGGAGGGGCTTTCCCCCACGGGGGGAGAGGGACAGGACCCTTCTCCAAATGTACAGCAGATATCCGAGCACCTTCTCCCCTTATCTTCGCTAACACCGCCATGTGATCCATCATCTAACGTGCCACAGAAGAGTTCAATCATTCTTTGAAAACATTCACTCGTAAATTCAACACTAAAGAAATGAACAAGATTAATAACTGGCCCTGTTTCCCATTCCGGATGGATTATCACAACATCCTCTTCCTAAGGAGCAGATTCTGGCAAGTTGCTGCAGATATGTAATTTTGAATCCCTTTTATTTCGTGTTTTGAGAAGACTGCTAGGCTGACTCATTTAGACGGTTTGTTTTCCACCCACCCACAGCTATTACAGCTCTTCTCTCCTTCACAGCTTCCTCCACCATCGCCATTACGTGCTTTGCCCAGCACGCTGCCAGCGCAGCCGCCTCCCCGGCCACGCAGCGCAATGCCCTAAGCTAAGGCAAGCTTAGGTGTTGCACAGAGAAATACCTGCCAGCCCCACCTCGAGCTGATTCATACCCTGCTCCCCCTCCCAGTGCCGACCGTTCTTAGCTGCACCACACACGCACTTGACAAACATCCTTCCTCCTCAGCAGCTTTCGCTCAAGACAAGCAGATAAGGAAACTATAAGGAAAACTCAGCTTGGGTGTGAGCGTAACCTTTTCGCTTCCTAGAATTTTTCTTTGTAAGGTACAGGTTGACCAGAAGAATTCAAGTCCTCATTCCTGGGAAGAAATGTATGGGTCACAAAGGCTAAACTCAGCCAAGCTGGCTTTTCTCTGCAGCTCTTCTCCAAAGAGAAGCAAAGAGCTCCCCAGACCACAGAAGTAATTTGGTGCTTTGAGCATGGAACTTACCTCTTCCCACCAACTGCAACCGGCGCCAGGGCTCCTGCCTCTAACCTAGACCTCGGTCACTCCCTCCAAGTGATTCAAAGAATGGTAAATAAAAATCCAATTAATCTGAAACTTAACTCTTCCGCCCACTGTTTGCAGGCTTTCCTACACTGGGAAAGCTCTCGGGGCATTTCGGATTCAGCCTGTGGTGCCGAGCACGTCGCCTTGCAGGGCAGACAGGCAGCAGGATGAAGTCCTGCACTTTCCAAATGGTCTTTGGGAAGATAAAGAGGAGAGGGAAAAAGGACAGAAGAAAAAGTACAGCTGTTACATTTTGTACTAAACTTCACACACACACACACCCCCCTCCCCCCCAGTATTTGCCTTTTTCCACAAATGTAGCTCTCAGTACTATTGACCTACTCGAACAGCAAAAAGCATGTTCATTAGCAAGGAAGTGGGGCTTCCCTGGGAGGCATTTCACAAAGTTCCTTTCAAGAACGCGTACCGTTTCGCTGTGCACAATGCCACCCCCCGTGCACACCAACCACCCCAAACCAAACCAACCAACCCACCCCATATTTCTGAAATTGCCAATAGATGTGTCTGGAATTTGGCAAATGCATCATTATAGTTTCAGAACAGCTTAAATTGCATTTTACTGAAAACCTCGGAGGGGTCACTGGAACGCGCAGCGCGAGGTGACCGCTCGCACGTCGAGGAGCGTGCAAGGTGCAAGGACGGCCGTTATCTTTGTACCAGCCGTTTCACGCATCAACGCTGCCACGACACAACCATTTAAAGTTGGACGCAACATGTCTCCTGGGCTCAATCTCTCTTATTTCCTCCCAAGTGCCAACACAACTGAAAGGATTCATTCAAAATCCTGGTTGCTGCGTCTGCTTCACAGGCTGGGAAATGAGGTTGTAGCGGAGTGACGCACCTACAGTCACACGCGTGAGCCTGGCCCACGCGCTGCACGCCTCCGACCCGACACCTCCAAGCCCAAAGATCATCTTCCCAGTGCTCAGTCTACGCATGCCACGTACCACTGGTACGGCTCCATCAAACACCCCTGGTGCAGGAGTCGCGCTTGGCTTGATCGACATGGCGTACATCGCTGCTACGCACGGCCACGAGCGTCACACAGGCACTACCGACGGACCAGTCTATAAAAGACATGGGAACGCTGTAAATCACTGTAAATCACACAGGATTTGTCACGAGGAAGCGGGCAGAACTATTGCTTCTGTGTTCAGAAGCCGGTGAGAATAACTGCCGCAGGACAAGTCACTCACCTCCAGGGTAATGAGTGCCTTTCCAAGGCAGAATATTGCAAAAGACTGCACATGGTGACAGGAGAGGCGTTCTGGCATAAAATACCCTTTTCTGGGATAGTTCTTGTTAAGCACAGGCCACCCACGGAAGAGCTAAGGTGGGCTGCCCTGCCCTACAGCAGTTATCCTCGCCAGCCCCAGGCTCCACGCACAGCGCGGGTCAGAAGAGCCGGGGGACGTTCAGCTCTCTGACCCGCTGCTGCAGTCACTGCGCAAAGACCTACGTCAAGCAGAAGAAGACGGCGTTTTTCATGTGTAACGTCCACCCGTCACTGCTGGCTGCGCAAGGAGGGACGGGATCGGTCTCTCCCATCGCGGCTGGCATTGCTCTCTCCCCCTGACCACCTGCCAAGGCTTGCGCTCCTACGGCGCGAATCGGCTGCAGTGGGGTGACCCTTCCGGGTGTTGTATCGCCAAGGCAACACAAGGTAATCTTTATACTCTCACTTTTCTTGCTGCTTTTTAACTTGTCGTACCAGAACTCCATGTTATTTTAGCTACTTAACCTCTGTGACAGAGGCCAACTGTACAGCGAGGCTCTGGAGCAGAGGTTTTATAGCCGTAGCTCGGATTGTTTGCATCCACTTTATTGCAACTTAAATCATGCTGCCTTTCTCCGTCGCCTGCGCACGGGCTGGCACAGCCCGTTCTCCCTGCTCGCGTGTGGCCTCTGCTGCTCCTGCACCGCTTCACCCCTTCGCTCCCAGCACCAGCAACCGCGACCGGGCAAACCTGGGCACATGTTACGCTTGCAAAAGCTGCAGGAAAAAGCAACGTACACCAGGGAAAACTGATCTCTCTACTTTTTTCTTTTCTTTTTAGGGGAAAGAAGGAAGAACGGACACAATTTTGCCAAAGACAGTAGTTGTTACGCGTTGACTGCAAGACTATTAATGTCACATCAGGTTTGCAGCACTGCTGTTGTTTTATGTTTTAAAGAAGCAAGGTAAAAAGCTGTACGATAGCAAAAACTTAACAGTAAGCTCAGGTGTCTTAAGCAAAAGAGTCCCACCATCAAAGAGGCAAATTCAAAGCCTCAATTTTTAAACAAAAAGTTTCAAAGTTTTACTCTGGGAATAAAACCAGCATGGACTATTGGAAAGTCAGCACTTTTATAGTCACTTACCTAAGCATTTGTAAAATAAGAGAAAATCTACATACTCAGTAAATTCTACACCAGTTGTTTATCTTGAAGTATCAGAAAAAACACACAGGGGAGTTATTAACTTTTTAATTTCCCTATGTGAATTAATTGGATCAGCGATGCTGCCTTCCTTGTTTAGTAGCAGACGTTTTCAGACACAAGACAGGGAAGGAGAACCACCTCAGGGGACGCTTGTGGGACAGGCACCGTGCCCTCTAAAGCCGGCCTGGTGGCAGCTGCTGTAAGTGTGAGAGCATAAAACAAAACACAAAAATGCCTCCGTTCTTAAAAAACCCAAACCAAGCTAACATTGATAAATTCCCCTGATGGCACCTAGAATTCTTCTCTCTCTACCAAGCTTCAGTCCTTTCTTCAGTACTTAAACACCCTTTCTTGTTTGCTAGTGGACCCACAGATAATTAGGTAAAGAAACTTTCACAAGTGCACTGATTTTCACTGGCAATAGGACGCCGCAAATCCAGCCAGATTTCTCTGCCTCCCCACTCCCTGGCTTTTTAGGCTCAGAGCTATTGCTCCTTAAGCAGTACCCAAACCTAAAGCCCCATCCTACCGACCCGGTGCTGCTGGCACACGGACTGAGAAAACCATACGATAACGCTAACGGACCCCATGAAGTCTATTAATGGACAGAGCTGCTTTTCTGCCTAGGTGCAGGTAATCTAAACACAATCCAGTTAACTGTAAATATTTAAAGTGGATGGTAAATCTCACAGCGATAAATTAATCTGGTATTTGGTTAAGAAGTTCTATTGCTTTAAATAAATAATGATTCAGTGGATCTCAAAGTACTTGTCAAATACACTTCTAATTTTAACAAAGGGAAACAAATCGGCTATATTGGAAGCTATACCGAAGGAAACATGGCTTCACCCACCCTGGAGCGTGGGCAAGAAGGAATAAACACTTAACGAAAAGCAAAAAAGGTCAGTTCATTCAGAAACCTCCGAACAAGTGCCACCTCCCGTATGGGAAACGTCTCCTTTCCCAGGCACCCGGTCCTTGCGCTTCTGTTAACCCAGGCGCAGACATTCAATAAATAAAGGGTAACGCTCAGCATGACAGCTAACCATGCCCGTGAACAAGAAGGGCTGGGGGAACGGCAGAGCCCCCGTCCCACAGTGCTGCAGGACCCACGCGGACAGCTCGCTACGGTACGGGAGGCACCGCGGTGCACCAAAACCAGGGCGACGGGTGCCAGGGTGCTCGGCTGGTCCCGGGGGGGCTGAGGCTGGGGGGTGCAGTGCTCCCCAGTCCTGGGCGAGCTCCCCCCAGCAGAGCCCAGGGCAGGTACTGGTCGGGCAGCGGCTTGGCAAACCGCCGTGGCTTGTGCCTAGCTGTGAAACAAGTTACGTCTGGTGCGACTTCTGTTGCTACCGAAACCTCTCCTGAAATCCCACAGGCAACACAGAGGTCCCACTTCGCTGGTCTTTGGGGAGGTGGCCGGGAGAAGTCACCAGGATGGGTAGCTCAGTGCACAGCATTTTGTCTGTCTTTTAACCCCAAATTCATGGCGTCGTGGTTCAAGGTACCACAGCGGTGCCTCGAACCATCTGCGAGGAGACGTATGTCTCAGTCTCCATCACTTGAGAGTTATAAAGAATAAAAATTTAAATTCACTTTTCACCAAAAATATCTACTGTTTTGAATTTTACTGCTTGTTTTCTTGAATTCCCCTCTCCTGTTTCACCTGAAGTTGTGGTATTTTGTGCTGGGTAAGTTCCTGAACCACAGGAACAGGACACCAACGGGACACAGACACAGAGAAGCAATTGCTTCATCTTGCTTAGACTGTAATTTTGCCATGCTCCTTTGCACTTGGGTTAATTAGAGCTGCAACCCTGCAAGTGAGCAGACCTGTTTGAAGAAGGAGATGGCAGGTCTGGAGTCCAGGTAGGAAATCAGACCTCGTGGGACTACAGGAGCCTACTGATCAGCAAGGGAACTGGCCAGGTGCCCCACTCACCTACCCGATGCTGGCTAAAGCCTCTGCAACAAATTACAGGAGACGTCAGAGAACAAGCTCGCTAGCCCCGGGATGGGAAAAAGCTTCACGCAGCTTCACGCGGCAGCGAGGAACCAGACCTTGGTACGTGTGCTATAAGCCCCACCGACAACGAGGTCTCTGGTTCTGAGAGTCTGCAGGAGGCGGTCGTGGCACTCCAATCTAGGCTGATTTTATTTTAATGCTTTTATACCTGCCATGAACAGAAAGTATCTTCAAGAGAGAAGAAAAACCCTGTCAAGAGAGAAGACAAACCCTTGACATCCTGCACCTGTGAGCCACATCCCACTGCCAGCAGCTTCACTCTCAGCACAGGAGACCACCTCCACCGACCACCTGCAAACCGTAACAGGAACGTGTCTGAAACCACTAAATCTATCACTGCGCAAGCGCTGCTTCTGCAGCTTAAAAGGTCACCGAATACTTCCCGCAACTGCTGATTGCTAATGGCTGTTGAAAACTGCTGTTTCGCAATCCATTCCTTAAGGAATCAGTTTTAGATGGGCAACTTCTCACCACACACCACACTATGAACTGGAGACAAGTCCATTCAGCCAACCAGAAAAGAGCAAATATTACCTTCTAAAAAGTGTTAAATGTACTTCAGCTAAAAATTTAAAGCTTATTTCCTCTATTCACATACCCAATATGTATGCAGACTGCAAAATCTGTAACAAACCCTTACTGATCTGAAACAACGCGATCAGGACGGTTCACTGCACGCCTTCATCTGCGTGACCGGAGGAGGTTCATATTCCAGTGCCACGACAGCCGCATGGAGCACCTCCAACGCGGAGAATGGCCATTAATCTCAAACCATTACAAGTAATTTACTTTGCCATTTACAGAGCATCCAGGAACCGCCTGAAAAATTCCCCCTGCAAGCACAGGAGTTACTGGGCTCGAGCCTTTGTCGGGTGAGCAGCGGTAGCAGCCGCTCACCCGTGATGTCTCCGCCGCCCCTGTGCAATGCCACTGACCGACCGAAGCTTCGCTTGTAACGCAGGCCAAGTATAAATAAGAAAAGCAAACTGTGCCTGAATGAATGTATGCTTTTTAATAATTGGAAGCAAAAATGGCTGATTGCACAACCTAGGCTTTTAACTCACTCACCTTATATCTCTGCCAAGCCTCATAAATTTTCGTTTGGTTTACTCTGCGCAGCCAGTTTTCCCAGGGTTTGCCTTGCTGCACCTTTTCTCAGGAATTTGGACACATAGTGAAAACAAGAAAAGACTGCACTAACAGTTGGACCTAAAAAAAAAATTGAAGAAATAATGGAAGTGCCTTATCACTTCGCACTGGCCAAGTGCTGGGGAGCCCAGAGGGGGAAGGCTGGAAGAAAGCCAAAAAACCTCAGCTTCTCCCTTAGATTATTAGCACACCCATGTCCCGCAGAGTAAAGGTACATCCTATCTGCTATTCCAGCAGCGGACAGTAGCAGATGCTTCAAAACACCACGTAAAGAACAGAGGAAGCACGAAATGGTATTTTCGATGGTGCAAACCTCCAGCTGTCAGCAATCAAAGCTGTGGGAGTTCCTGGGCCAGAACTTGTGCCCAGACTATCGCATTTCTGTGATTTGCACCACAGTAAGAAAGTACCCCTTCGCATTCATTTTAAGCCTCCTGCACAGTGGACACAAGACAACTAAAAGGGAAAGAGGAGCACTGCATAAGAGGGCTCAAATCGTGTACACCACGCTCTGCCTTAAAAATCCATCTCGTCTGCACGATGCCAAGCAGAAACAGGCCCTGATCAAGCAAGGTTTCTACTCACCTCATAAAAGCATCCAAAGCTTATGAGAAAGACATGAGTAAGAGGGAGAGAGACAAAAGTACCTTTAATAAAGAGACAGTAGACGTGAGCCAGATGGAACGAATGCAAAAGGAGCACCCGGAGCAGCACCGAGATAAGCATCAGAGGGCTTCGAGATTGCACCAACAGACGCCTATAATCAGCATCAAAAGGAACCCAGTCCCTTGTTCTCATCCATCCTAAATGCCTTCCCATCCAGCCCACATTGCTATTTCCCTCGTCCAGAGGCGGGTAATCTGCAGCCTGAGTCACCGACGGAGCCCCAGGTCCGCCTGGCAGCAGCTTCCCTCCGAGCGGGCAGGGCGGCTGCCCTCCAAGGGATCCACTTCGGGGCAGCTGCAAACCTCGCCACGCCGTCAGCACCGCCACGAACAGGAAGGATAGGAAGGTTTTACCATACGGACACGGGAGATCCCGGCAGGACAGTGGGTCCGCTCCCCTGTGAGCGGCCCGTCAGAGATGGAGATGCAAGCCCAGCAGGCAGGATGCCTCCAGCTACAGAGCTGCTCCGATAAACCCAGAGGCAACCCGTTCCTCTTTCAGGGGGATTATACCAGGAACAATTTACCTAGGTGAGGCTGCGTAGGACAAAGTTTGGTTCACGCAGCTCTATCTTTGCTGTTCAGTACTGAGCAGACACAGTTCCTCTTGATGAGCAGCCAAAGGACTTTGAATGCTGGTACTTACAGAGAGGAGGCCCGAACAGCACTGTGTCCAGAGCTTTCAGCTGCAGCTTCTGCCTGTGGCTTCGATCTGTCATTTTCAGAACACTTCCCATCATGGTAGCGTTGTTCACTGCTAGCCTGTAAAAAAAAAAATTAAAGTCGGCATGGTCATATCCATCTGGATTAATTACTGACCAAAAATTAGTAACATGGAGACTACAGGAGGAGAATTGCAATGAGCAGGACCTAAAAGCTTCCTGCACAGGCTAACAGGACAATAGAAATCCCTCAAATGCTGTCATCTCTGATATGGGACATCTCTACGAAAGAGTTAAGCAGCAGTGTCTTTGGCTTTACTCAGAGAGAGAAGGAAAAACCAAGGCCATGCCTATTTCATTAATCCTGACAACCTAAAGGTACTGATTTCCTATCAAAATCGATCTTTTGGTATCCTACCAATCACTAATTTTATTTTAATCAAAGCTATATTGTTAACCTTTGACATCTTATTTCATAGACCATAAGACCATACTTCTCACTTGGAAGAAATGTGGGCACACCACGCACTGCCTCGAAAACCTTATTTTATTCCCAGTTAATCCCTCCTTCCCAGTCCATTTGCTGGCCCCTGTTCAGCAACAATAACCTTTACCCAAAAAGCTGCACTGAGTTTTTTCAAACGTGCTACCAGTTTAGGCCAACCCACAGCCAGCGTTTCTCTTGAGGAACACAAGGCTTAGAAGCCTCCTTGGCTGGAGCATCAAGGGGCGTGAATTAACATCAGCACATGCCAGTGCTGGGTGGTGCAGAGACACATAACCAGCAGCCCTTGAACTGGGAACTTAAACGCTACTTAGATGCAACCGGGAAAGCAGAGACGATATTTTGCTGAGGACGATGAACAATGACGGAGAAGCTCCACGACTGGGCTGGGGTTATGAAGGAAGGCTGTGGCAAAGCCAGGATGTAGCCTCGGTCTGCTTTGCTCCAGGTCAGGGTTTTAGCCCTAAATGTGTAGCTTCAGGCACAGGCAGGTGAAGTCTAGCATACAAACCAGCAAGGACAGCATCCATGACCACGCAATTCGGACTGCAGCCTTTCACCCACAGCAGATACACGCTCACTTATGGCTAAATCACTCCCTGCAGAGAGGACTACAGCAAAGCCGAAGCCTCTGAGCATAACCGAAGCGGAACAGGAATTAGACTTGGCTCTGTACACGCCGAGGAATTGCACATGATGTTTTAAGCCGCCTCAGATCTGGTTTTCTCCCTGGCACACATCCCAGAGGAACGCAAGACAATGCAGTGAGCACTGACCTGGGCATGGCATGTCCACTCAGCTGCAACTTTCTGAAGGTCTCTTCGTACTGTGGCAGCTCTACGTAGGTAATGAGCCACTGAACCACCTCGTCAACTGTCCAATTATACACTGTAGGAGAGGTAGAAAACAAGCAAGTAGCTTAATATTTTCACTAAGCAACTAAAATCATCAAGCCAGCAACAGCAGCGTAACTTCACCAGACACACCCCATCCTACCACCTGCAGCAAAGGAAAAATATCTGCAAAATTTAAACACATTCCTATTAAGTATGCAGTGAGCTGGGGCGGGGACGTTAAATCCTGTGGACTATTAGACAAGAAAAACAAAATCCCCCTGGAATACTCCAGGCAATCCTGCAGGTCCTCAGCCTCTACCTGTTCGCTTCTGTCATTGTTTTTGCTAGTCTGTTCTATGCACGATGGGCTGCTACACATTCAGCGTAGACATGACAGACTGCTACGCATTTAGCCTTAACAGACACCACCACACCATGCATAAGGACTGGTGCTTTTCCGACAGCAGCCTCTGACCACAAACATTTCACGGTGGTTGATTTTACACTCTGCTTCCAGCTCACAGGGAAAAAAACCCATGCAATGAGGCCATCAGACAAAGGAGCAGCCTCAGACAGCGCTGGCGCAGGTGAGGCTTCAGTGTCACCACAACAGCCTGAGGCTGAGATCCCCGGAGGGTTCACACCCAAAGTGCTGGCAGATGATAAGGGAAATCACTTCATCTTCCATCATCCAGGCGATGTTGCTGTCTCCCAACTCCCAAAGAAGTATGTCCATCCTCACCACATGACCAAACCCCTGAAAAACCGAATTCAGCAACCCACTCTGAAAGCCTCACCCCCTCCTCCAGACCTGTGCACCACGTGAGTATCAATTAACAAAAAAAGCACAGTGGAGAAACGCTGTAAGAAAATGGTTGTAAACAGCTTGAGAAAGTGATTTGCGGGAGGAGGAGGAGCAGGCGCAGCAGCCCAAGCGAACCAGGTGAACTTTTCTCTTTAACTGCCTCACCTGTGGATTTGTGGATTATTTTTGGAGCTGACACACCGCTCCAAAGCCACAGATGAGGAAACCTCTGGAAACAAAGCTTCTGCCTTTGCCGCTAAGTTTTGTCATACTTACAGCAACGGTGTGAAAGCAAAGATGATCATGCAACAGATTTTTTCCACAGGACAGAGAGGGGTTTGCTACGCTATAATTTATCGGCTCGTGTCTTTGCTTAGCACGGGCTGAGCTCTTGCGGCATTTACCCAGCCTCCAGCAACGCGGAGCGCGGTGCCCTGACTCACTGCTGGCGGTCACCACCTCGCACGCTTCTGGCCCAACACCCGTCGGTCCCTCTCTCACACGCCCCTTCCAACAGCCACGCGGAGAAAAGGCCCGTTTACCGCTGCCTCCGAGGGCTGCATCGCTGCTGTGTTCAGAGCTGCAGGGCCGCTTCTTAAATGTCAACAATGAGTTGTCCCGCAAATATGAGAAACATTTTCCAGCTTGCTCCAGCGAGCTAAACGCCTTCGATGGAAAGATGACAGAGCGGACAGGATGAGAGCCAAGCACTGAGCAAAGGAGAGCAAGACTTGAAAAGATGGTGTCATCTCCACGTAGGCTCGCGCGATGACTCACAGATGCAGGTTAGCAAGCGCCACGCCAGCAAACTGCCCTCGCTTGAGGGAAACCCCTGCAGTTAATGGTCGCTGGCCCTCAAACCGTGGGAAACCGAGTTCTGTGGCCACAAGCAAGGCATTAAAAAAAACTTGTTTCTGTGGCCACAAGCAAGACGGCGAAGCTGAAGCGGGCAGGGGAAGGCCGGTTCCCTGGGCGGCGGCACCGGCAGCGCTGCAGGGCACGAGGCCAGACGGCCCGGCCACCGCACACGCGGTCGCAGGCCACCGAGCGCCCGCGGCCGGCGGGACTGGACACGCACCGAAGAGCCAAGCGTGAGGCGCCAGGGGGGGCGCGGGGCGGCGACCGGCCCCTGGAGGGGCCCACGGTGGCATGGGGGTGCCCGCCCGCGCAGGAGGAGCGGCAGGCATCCCGCGCCAACAGCCGCCTCTCGGCCTCGACAGCAGCCCCCACGCAGCCCGGCCCTGGGTTCCTCCGAAGCCCCTGGCTTCTCTCTTTCTTTTTGGCCTTACGTATCCAGAGGTCTTTATTTTGGGAAGACATCCCCGAGAAACAAGCTGGCAGGGTCAGGCAGCACGCTCAAGCGCAAAGAGGAGCGGCTCCCCTGCCCTGCACCCTTGCCGTGGTGACCTGACCTGCTACTTCAGTGGCTTCGGCAGAGCCACGCTTACCCAGGGCTTTATCTATCAAATCCAACACCTTGTAAGAGCGTCGCAGCCTTTATATTTTTGAATAATTTAGGCGGCAGAAACAACTTTGTAGTTTACGCGTGTGACCAGGAACAGCAGCAATGGCAGGTAGGAAAAGCGCTCGGCTTGAAAACAGATGAAGCGGGCAGAGCTGCCCCGGGCACCCGTCCCCGTCAGCCCTCGGCGCCTTTCAAAGCCGCTTTTCACACCCTCATGAAGGAGCAGACCTTTTCTACAAGCCTGATTCTACTAGTTTTATGACTCCCGTTCAAAGGTCAAGATTAGGCTCCATATGAGACCACCATTTACGAACCAATAATTTATTTTATCTGTATATTATACAGAATGACGAGAAGGGAAAACAAGAGCAGTAACTAAATCCAACACAAGGAAAACTGTTATTCCACAGCAGCTCTACCCAGAGACGTGGCAGGTCCCACGTGTGTCAGAAGCAGGGAGAGAGCAAAAGCAACTCGGCAATTAAGGGACCGGAGGATTATCATGGGATGTTCTCCTCCATCCCTTAATGATTTCTACCCTTTCTCAGCCGACATTAAAATATACTTCAGGCAAAGCCATCTGTAAACAGCTGTACAATAGAATAAATATTTCTTACATGAGGCTTTCCTTGAACACGGGAGGCAAAGCAACTTGTTAGCATCATCCCGACTTGTGTGGTTTGGACAAGAATTTTCAACACGTGGCTGCCCATCTCCACGGGACGGAGAGTCTGGTCCTGGACAAACGACTCCAGGATCGTGCACAGAACCATTGCAAACTGCCTTTCAAATGCTGTACCTAAGTATTCATTTAGTCCTCCCGGGATTGGGAGGGACTATAACATTACTTACAACTATATCTACACAGTGCTTTGAAAACACTGAGCACATCCTACCCCCAAGTAATTTAAAGGCCAAGACAGAAAAATCAAACACAAACAGAACAGGACACAAACGAGAAATTGAAATCTTTATAGATGATGAATTGATTGGAAGAGTAAAATCCAATTTTTCAAGTGATGGGGGTTGATAAGATTACCTGATCTTGGGGGACAGAGGGGAGGAAAAAGACTGTAAATGAAGGGAAGAGCAGCAATTAAAAGTATCGGAAAAAAAGAAGATGTTCCACGTCTTGAGAGCAGCGTGACGACTAGCGTAGTGAGGGAAAAGGAGAAGCACAAGAGGAGGAGTAAAAGGGCATCCATTGGCGGAAAAAGTCCATGCCATGGATCCCAAAAAGACCCAAAATACCAACGCGATCCGCATCAAAATGCCACTCACAACGCAATAAGTAAATCAAAATGCATCATACAGTCAACACTACACCTATACTTTGCTCTATACCCTCCCCCACATTTGCATTTTCAAGGCACTGAGGATTTTTCTTATTAGTACTACTGGTCGTCAGATAAAATGCCATTCTGTAATGAAGCCCAAAAATTTGAGAATAAAAAGTTTCTTAACTAGAAAGAAGAAAGAAAAATCAGTTTTAAGATCTCTCAAAAAAAGGAATTCCAAAATTCTGGTTGGGGAAAAAGTAGAAGTGAAATCGTGCCTTTTCCTGGACACCTCGGACACCCTCCCGATGCCTGTAAAATCCCAGGGCGTGGGGCACCCCACACACAGCAGCCAGGGAAGCACTAGCGAACTTAAGTTTCTTCCAAGATTCAGAAGTTTCAGGAAGTTTCCTACCAGCGACTGAGCTTCCACCACCTCCCTGGGTTAACTTGATGTGATGAGTAATACCATTTCCTAACAGCTTGCAGCTTATTTCTGCGTCGAATGTGTTTATGTACACTTCCAGTTTCAGGACTTTATTCTACCTTCTTTTCACTAGATTAAGGAGCTTTTTCGGGTTCAGCAATTTTCTTCTAAGGAAAACACAATCTGTAGGAACACTCCCACGCAGCTCTATTGAATATTTAGGATGCTATTACTCCATAAAAATACCAGCTGAAACTGGATATTTGAAGGAGAATCTGGAATAGGACAGTATTTGGCTCTATTTTAATACATATTTATAGCGGCAGAGAAATGAAACAAGAATTTATACTTCTATGGCCAAACTCGGACACCAGCATTAACAGCTGGGAAGGGCCATGACCAACGAAATCCTGAAAGGTCCCCCCAAAAAAAGGAGGCTATAGTAGTGCTTGTACAGGGCAGCAAAAGCAGAAGCGGCACGTTCTTCCTGGGAGGTACACACGCTGCTGCCAAGGTTATACGAAATCCACAGCGTTTATCACTTTTACGGCAAGGAGGGTGGAACGGGCACAGTTTCACTTAGCTTGTTTGTCTTTTTTACCTTCAGATGTCTTCCAGGCCTTCCAGAGATCTTCCACGCTAATGAGCTTGTCTTCTCCATGGAAGGTACTGTGCTTGACTGTTGGGTCATGATAATTCAAGTCCTCCCTCAAGAACTAGGAGAAGAATAAACAGCAGGATTATTCTTTGATTCACCTTTTAGAGGTAGGAGGAGCATTAAAAAAAAAACAACTTTCACCTATCTTCCTTATCATTACATCCACAGGTTGTCACATAATAATTTCTATGGCAAAGTCCTAATAAGTCTGAGATGCAGCATCTCTGGTCTTTTAATCTCTGATCAAAGCTACATCATCTCCCTAGATCACAGAATGAGAGAAGGGTTTGGGTCAGAAGGGACCTTTAAAGGCCATCTAGTCCAACCCTTCAGCCATGGGCAGGGACATCTTCAACTTGAACAGGTTGCTCAAAGCCCCGTCCAACCTGACCTTGAACACTGCCAGTGATGGGGCATCCACAGCTTCTCTGGGCAACCTGTTCCAGTGTCTCTCCTCCCTCACCATAAGAAATTTCTTCCTTATGTTCGATTTTAAGCTTTCTCATAAACCCCCTTTATATATTGCAAGGCCTCAGTAAGGTCTCCCCCATAGAGCCTTCTCTTCTCCAGGCTGCACAACCCCAGCTCTCTCAGCCTGTCCTCACAGCAGAGCTGCTCCAGCCCTCGGATCATTTCCGTGGCCCCCTCTGGCCCCGCTCCAACAGGTCCGTGTCTGCCCCGTGCTGAGGACCCCAGAGCTGGACGCAGCACTGCAGGGGGTCTCGGGAGAGCGGCTGAGTTGCTCTAATTCATAACACCATCTATTACAGACCTGCACCTTACTTCTAGCTGAACGCATTCTTCTCTACTTCCAGTTTCAGTATTTTATTCTGCTGCCTTTTCGCTAAGCAGCCCTTTGCCAGCAGACTTCTGCCTGGGGCCGCGCTGACAATAAGCAAGTCAGCCTCTCATAAGGAAAAGCAATCTTTCCAGACATCAAACCATTCCACTTGTTCTCTTCCCATCAATTGCTTTCCAAGTCCTTTACCGACACATCAGCGTAAGAAGTCAGGGCATTTCCCCAAGGCACACACATACGTATGGCAGCAATAATCCTTCTCTCCTGCTACTCCCTCTCTCTTAGCACAGAAATCAAATATTATGTGCCCCCCCCCCCCCCCCCCCCCCCCCCGGAGAGACCCCACAACCCCAAGAGCATCTGTCGAAGGAACGAGGGAGTATTTCTGAAATCGAGCACTCTCTTCGGAATCTCCCCATCTCTGATACCATCTGATAGCTATGGACTGACACAAGCTGTAAACCTAGAAATAAGAGGTTACGTCCTCTTGTGGGAAGCAGTATATGCCCCAAAGCTCACCAGGAGACTGTGACAGATGATGCCTGCAGGCAGGGTCCAGTAAATAAGATGTGCAACAGAAGTGTTAACCCAAGAATGCCGGAAAGAGAGAATAAAAGCCAAATGACAGGGTCGGTGCTATCCCAGTCTCCGGGGAGAGACTGGGCACGAGAGAGCAGCCCCAGGAAACACAGAATAAAGTTTTTGGAGGAGGAGTCAAGCCAGGCGACAGCAGAGCAGCAAGGTCTTGGTATTTACAGAGGGGTCTCCAGAGAGGGAGGGAGGGCAGCCGGGCTGGGGCAGACAGAACAGCGACCGCCTTCAGCACAGGGATCAGCCTGGAGTCCTGCAATCACCCGGTAATAATTAAAGATGAAATACAAAAAGCTACTTCAGATTCTCGGAAAATAAGGGAGGATATAAACTGTTATGCATACTTGCAGTAACACGTGCAATCACAGTAACACTTTTTTTTTAAAAAAATTATTTTAGCTTTTTATAACTTTGTTCCATTATCGCAAATATATGCTTTCAGGTAGGTGTTCTCATTTCACCGCTTTCATTACAAAGCCGACACTGCACGATCAGATAAACATCACAGCTACTCCTTGCTCAAAGACAAGGCAAAGCTCAAAATCAGGTTTTCTGGGTTTCGGCAAATCCTCAGCTTCCAGACTACCCAGGAAGCAGTGGGAGGTTTGCGAGCTGAAGAGCACTTTTTGGGTTCTGTAAGACCTTGTATTTGATTGCATCAAAATGTAGGTCATCAAAATCACCCAAGGCTGCCAAACAACAGTCTCTGGGGCTTTTTTGCAGGAGTTTCTATGTCAGTGCAAATTCTACCAGGGATTACCGTACAGAATTCACACCCCAGGCTCGGTGGTGGAAGCTCGTCTTTGGTAACAGCCAGAATCAGCTGAAAGCGCAGCCGCAACAGAAGAGAACTGCCCTGCCCGCGCTGCACTCTTCTGGCAATCCGGGAGGTGTCTGAGCAAGCGAACGCTAGGGGACTGAGAACAACAAGATATATATACAGAGAGAGAGATATAACTATAGAGAATTATATATATAGTTAGATATTAGAAGATATAGGTAAAAGAATATATGTGATTTTATTTTCTATAGATCTATATAGAAAATTAGCGTATCTATAATATCAAGGTATTGTATCTATAATATTACATATTAATATATCTTTTTATATAGCTATAATAAAATCACTAGCTAAGCATTTTTAGTTGCTGCACAGAACTGACAGATCAAACTGAATAGGGACATTCTCTGCAGTACATCTGAAGATTTCTGTTCCAGGTAAGACAAGCCAGGAAATATTCAGTAAGTATTTATGTTAAATTAAGACAGATGGACAGAGTATAATAAATTAATATAGCCTGGGCTTTTGGCACTCCAGGCTTTTCTCTGAATTACAGCATCACCAAAAATTCAACTAAACGGTGCAATGGAACCAACTTTATGTCAATGGAGTAAGAATTAAAAAAAATTATTGTTAGATTTGACCTGTACCTTCAAATCAAAGCTGAAACAAATGCCATCTACAGGAGGCAAGGCACTTTCACTGTGGGCTGAGCCACTAATGAAAAACTTATACATAGTCAGCATGGTCTGCGGATATATCGCAATTCACTCGGGGAACACATCTGTCGTAATAATGTGCGCTGGTGTGTTCCACCTGCCTCCCATCTCGGGAGAAGACAGGCCAGAAACAGAAGACACCAAAGAAAAGTGAAGAAAATTGTATCAGGAAAAGAAAATTAAAGGAGAGCGTGAGAAAGACTACCGAGATTTGAGACTACCCTGTACGCAGGAGGGATTCATGAGGTGGGCGGCAAGCAAAGTACGTGGGAATCAAACAGAAGAAAGAGGATCGCTCACATTCCAGTACCTAACATATGCAACAAAATTAAAAGATGATTTCACATTTACATCCCTGCACGCATCATCCAGTGCATGATTACTGTGCAGCCTTCTTTATTAAAGGGCTTTTAAGTGTGCAACAGAATTAAAAAAAAAAAAAAGTCATCTCTAGATGAGGAGATGGCATTTTAATACCAGACAGGGCATGAAAAATATCTGTGACAGTTTTCACTTTCCAGGCTCTTCACAAACCCGTTGCAGATGCTACTGAGGCCACCGCCAGGTACCCACGGCTTGGGCCTGGTGCCTTCCTGCTCTCTTGCTTTCCAGCCCACCGAAAGCTTCAGCTGCTCTTCCCATCTTGCAGACAAACATAGAAAATGGGACAATTCGGGCAGCTTCAGCAGGGCATCCCGCTGCCGCTGGGGTCTCCTGGCCGTGCGCCCCGCCGCAGGCAGCCGCGTCCACCCGCCGCAGGGAGAGGCGAAGTCGTCGGCCTTCGGCTCTTTAACTCGTGACTGAGAGGGAACGCGGCAATGTCACCCGGCGCCGCGCAGCGCGCGGCTGCCAACTCCCACCGGGACCGGGGGGATCAGCTGCTGCTCTGTATATTTAGCTCGGGGAGCACAGAACGGAAAAGTGATCTCTTGCAGCCTTCCTTCAGCGCACGATCACCACAACAAACCCCCAAGGACTCTCCGGAGGGGACGGTGCTGACTGCGGTGAGAACATCTCTATAAACAAGCGGGGAGGAGGATGCAGGACGGCGCCGTCCCCTCCTCTGACGAGCTGTTCGTGCACGGCGCAGCCCGACAGGCTGGAGGAGCTGGGCTGCATGCACCAAAGCCCAGGGAAACCTCAAAAGCAGATTTTCCCTTAGTGTCTTCTAGGGAAAAGACAAAAAAGAAGAATAGTGCAAATAGAACAAGTTAGCCAAACTTTGCCTAGCACGGTCTTCAGAGGTGAAGGCTTCTGCCGGGTTGCTGGTGCTGTGGGGCATCTCAGCTCTGCTCCTCCGACCCGAGCTAGAAAACAGAGATGTTTTCAGCTGACTGCTGACCTGCTAGCTCCATTATCTGGCACCATCAGGCACATACTACTGCTAAACACGCCTTCTCCAACCTCTGCGTGCTGCCAACCAGCACGAACCGATGGGAATGCCTGTTGCACTGACCGTAACTCGCCCACATCTCCAACACGAGCCGCGTTCGGGGCGCTTTCAGAGCCTACGTTTGCACATCTACCGCAGGAACAATTTTCAAGTTGTGTAGCTCTCCAGCTCTCATTTTTTCCCCATTGGAGGGACTCCCCACAGATTTCACATATATAGGTAACTGTACTGAGCATGCACATTATGTATATGCTAATATACACACGTATATATACACACACATATATATACACACACACACATATATATCTGTATATAAAGTAGCCACAGGACTCCCACATGTCCAAAACACCAGGCGCAGGAACCACTGCACAAAAATTGCAAACCATTAAGAAGTGGCACTTTGAAGTCTTTAAGACCCTGCTGATCCCATCCCTGGAGACACCCAAAACTCGAGAGTCCTGGGCAGCTGGCTCTGGGTCGCCCTGCCTGGGCAGGGGTTGGACCAGACCATCTCCAGAGGTCCCATCCCAGACCACCTCCGGAGGTCCTGTCCGCAAATCCACACCCAGAACAGCAAGAAATGTAGTCAACCAAAGAGCTTCACCACCAAGTTCCGAGAAAGACAAACTGTGATCACACCATCCGAAAGCCATGGGAGCAGAACCTCCGCTACAGGCAACAGCCAACAGGAGCTGAGATCGCTGCGGGAAGACTCAGCCTCTGAGCGCTGCTTGATGTCAAGATTCATAATTTAACAGGTTTCTGTATATAACAAGAAGGAGCAGAATCCGAGGCACACAGAAGCCAGCTGCTGCACACCCTTCAGAAATGCCCGCCCGTGGGAGAGCACCTCTGCGAGGGCAGCGGGGCGGCAAGGAGCGGGTCCCGGCATAGACACCGAGGGGAACTGCAGTACTTTGGGGAGGGAATACATCCAATCCCTGCTGAACCCACCCTCCACAGCAGCCTGTGGCAGAAAATTACCTCTGTTTTAAGATGAAAATACTTTTCCTTAGTGCCCTCTACTCACAGCCGCTCCGGCCCCAGGCTTCCAGCAAGTGCTGGAGGCTCTGGCAGAAACCCGCACGCTCCAAAGCGGAGGTATGCGCCCCCTCCAGAAAAAACAATTATGGAACCCTTTCGGGATTTTACAACCTCGTTAAACACAGGGACCTACATTTTAATTCTCCACCTGCCAAATCCCATGACCAGGAAGCTCTTCTCCACTCTAAAAGGGGCGAGGAGCTTGAGTTGCACGGGTTCCCCGGTTAAGACAAATCCGTTGTCTCAGCGGCTGAAAGCACGCTCCAAAACGAGTTGTTCCACGAAGTGTGATTTTCTGGAGGTTTTTTTCTTGTGTTTTTTAAATCTGCAGAAACTCCAGCTACTCGCGCAATCTCCGCATTTCCCCTCGGGCCTTCACCTCTGCTCCCCAAATGCCACCATCCCTCCTGAACACCAACTCCCACCTGGGCAAGAGGTGCACGCGTGCGCAGACTCACCGCCCTGCACGTGCAAAGGGGCCAAGACCGACCGAGTGACAGCAGAGCTCAGCGTGCATCGCTTCCCCCGGTCAGCTCACCAACTCGGACGTCTTTTCTGAGCTACTGATTTTCACTAAAGTTGCAGAAAACGTTTGCCTTCGAGCCCTCTTTCCTGCTAACATGCCTGACCCCAGGCAGTGGGATCAGAGGTTGAGAGGAGCCAGGGACTGATCGAGCAATAACATAAACCTTGTTTCTTTAGGAAACCAGGCTAACAGCATCCGAGAGACTCATTCAGTGTGAACCTACATCAGAGCTGCCCTGAAACAGCTGGAGCTGCCTTCGGAGTGAGTGCGAAGAGCAGAAATAGATCGCTAATTAGAAGATTTCCCCATGAGGGACAGTTCTTTCATTTTAATCGAGGTCAATGATGTCATCTTAAACTTCATTGAAAATTCCCTTCCAGAAAGGAAAAATGCAGTGATGATTTTAGGACAGCATGAAGTTGTTGGACAAAATTTCTCCTATAATTAGAATATTTTAAAAATACAGTTATCTGTCTCTCCCTTTCTGCCCAGTCAGGTCTTTTAATCCACACAAAACGTACCCATAACTTGCCCCCATAGAGACAGGGCCGAAATAGTAAATGCAAATACAAAGTTCTCAACCAACAAGGGGAACACTGGCATGGGAGCGAAGAGCTTGCTCTCCCGCGGCCGAGCACCCCCTGTGCAGGGTCCCTCTGCTCCAGGCGCAGAAGAGACCACGTGCTTCCCCGACCGACGTCTGCGAGACCTGCAGTCTCTGCTGAAGCTTGCAAATGCTTCTGGAGAACAGGTGATTAAACCCAAGCTTCAAAATTACCTTGGCCTTATCCTCAACAGAGGGAGCTTCTGGGGTTTTTTTAATTAAAAGGAATGAGATGAACAGAAAGGCAAACAGCGGAGAACTGTGGTTTACCAGGCAATTCATCCAACTCAGCTCAATCTTTGTGCAAGGCTCAGCAGTCATCCATGTGTTCTGTTCTGAAACTACGTTAAGACATCAGTTAGCTCACTTTTTCCTGCTGCAAATCCACTTATTAAAAAAACAAATCCCAAGTATATAAACCTACACTAAAGGGACACTACTTGGAGCAACTGTTTGCGGCACGGCATTGCAAGAGCTTCCACCCCTACATCAGTACCCTCCAAATGGAGCCTCCTGAGGTCCCGTCCCCCCCAAAGTACCCCGTGACCCCGGAGAGGCTCCCCAGCCTCCCCCAGAGCCCACCCTCACCCCGCTGCAGGGCTGCCCGCGGCTCCCATCGGGTCCCCGGGCAGGGAGCTGCTCGCAGCCCCTCCGGCCGTGCCCCGCGCAGCCGGTGCTCGCCAGGTCCCTGCTGCCGGCAAGGCACGAGCACTTTGCTCTAACACACTCCTTCCCGGGTCACTGTCTGCATCGCTTGCTAAAAACCTTATGGAAATTGAGCACGCTATGCCACCCTCCTTGCCCACTCCCGAGGTGGGAGCTTCGCACGCTGAAAGAAGAAGGGTGTAGGAAGATTAAATGTAAAAGCCGTAAAAGGCTTAAATTTGAGCCTCTCACATTCTTTCAAATAATATCTCCGGCAGCTGTCCCACCACCAAAGAGAGGGAGTTAAAACATGATTACAGGGTACGCGTCGGGGGATAGAGCCAGTAACCTTGAAAGCAGAGAAACCGAGCGCTCAGGCAGTAGCTGGCTCACCAAGGAAAATTCTTGAAATACCTTTTTCAGTGGCTTCAAAGCCTTTATTGAAAATTTAATTCAATGCAACTTTAATAAAATTTCAAGCTTAGCAGAGGTAAAGCCAGCAACTCTATTTATAGAATCACAGAATCATTTAGGCTGGAAAAGCCCTTTAAGATCATCAAGTCCAACTGTAAACCTTACACTGCCAAGTCCACCAGATATAACTTGGGGTCACTACAATACTTCATTTTGTCAATAGGTAAACAGATACAAACACTAATTCTCTGCCAGCCACGGAGACCTACACGTGCACGCAAGTATCTTCCACAGAGAGCAATATTTGCACATAAAATGCACAGCATGCTCGTGGAGTATAAAAGGAAAACCAGAGAAAAACTATCTTCAATTCTCAGAAAAGACGCATATTTAAAATATTGACTAGGTTACGCTGCAAACTGTGGTTGGTATTTTATTTTGCTAATTTTTCTTCCATCTTGAACCCAAAGACAGCTGTCACAGGTCACCTGCGGAAAGCAGCGGGCTAGCAGGAGGAAGAGAGCCATCACAGCCATCACGGGGATGCTCTCGGTTCCGTTTACACGACACGCATGCACCACCTCGCTGCCGTGCACGCTTCCCGGCGAGCCCCCACGAGCGGCAGCAGCTCCGCGACACATCCCACGTGCCATCCGGCCACCCCGTCTGCCGCCGGCTGCGCCTGGCAGATCACTCAGAGTCGCCACTCCTCGGGGTTTCGGCGTCCACCGGGCTCGGTTTAACACCCGGCTGCCTTTGCCAGCCTCCGGGTTTCCTCGTCCCGCCAGCAAAATCCCACATCGCGGCACGCACCGACAGCCAGAACGCGTTTCTCACGGCAGAGCGCTGGACCGCCTTTGGGGTTGCAGGGAGAAGGATGGGTGTTCCTGAGGGCTAACTATTTGTCATATCCTTACAGGGGCATTTTAATGCACGGGTAAATTACAGGAAGTCAGTCAATTAATGCAGGCTGTCTCAATTAGCCAAAACAAATTTTGTTTTGTTTTGTGCCCCCAGCAGGGACACGCAATGGTCTGATCACCAAGCTCAGCAACACCGTTCCGGCAGCTCTGCTTCTAAGGAGCAGGAAGGGATAATGCGCACACCAGAAACAGGAGGAGAGCTGCTGGGACCCAGACAGGCCATGCGAGGGGCTCGGGCATCGGTCTGAGCCAGCTATGAGGGGTTTGAAGACTGACTAGTAACGGCAGCAAGGCAGCGATTCTGAAGCCTTTTAGAAAAATAACAATTATTACTCATACAATGGCAGTATCTGTACTGTAGAATGAACTGACGGTACAAAGGCTTTCAACAGTTAGTTGAAACTGAAACTGCTAGTGCTTGTACAATAAGCTCTCAACTAGTCCACCGAGACAGAGGGCAGGATTTGCTCAGAGAGATGTAAAAACTGGTAGTTAATGCCCAACCCTGACAAGTTGAGGCTTATCCTCAGTTTAATAACAGGCGAGTAGGATGCACCAAGTGAATCCATTTGCCTGAGGCTACCCCAGGAGTCAGTGGGAGAGGCAGAGTTGCAGCTCCAAAGCAATGCTGAGCAGAGAACTGCCTCCGGGGAAAACACCAAGTTTTAGGAAATGCAATTGAAAGCTTTTCATTTGTTTTAATTACTCCGTGAAGTGGGATTTAGGCAGAGGGAACAGCACAGCAACCTGGGAACAGCCAGCCAACACCTCTGGCTCCTCATAAACAGGGTGCTCAGCTCTAGGCTGCCGTGCCACGTCCCTGGAGACCGTCACCTCCCAGGACACTGAAGAGCCCTTGTGATGGCTGGATTTGCCCAACAAACCAAACTGCTGCGCTAGTTTGAGTGGGAGATTTAACCTCCCTGGGCTGCGGTTTCTTTTTCTGAGAAATGGGAATAAAGCACCCGGGAGAAGGGCTCGCGAAGGACTGTTTGTCGTGCAGTGCTCAGAGGAGAGCGCTGTGCAGATTCTCACGTGCCTTCAGTTTGTCACCCGCACCAGAACGGGCGGGGGAAAACAAAGCAAAACCAAACGAAACAAAACGAAAAAAAAGAGATGCCTTTTGGTCCAGATGCAGCAGGTCACAATTTCGTGAACTCCCAACCCCACACAGAGATTCTATCAGGTTCCCCTACAAGCCGTTTGTCCCGAGCCTACGAAACACGTACCGACATCTTCATCAGGCAAAGGCCCGGGGAGCGGAGGGCGCGTTCAGCAGAGCCCCGCAGCGCAGCAGGCGGCTGCCAGCCCCACCACCCACCTCCGGCTGGGCGCACGCCTGGTGCTGGGTCGCCAACGGCGGCAGCCTCAGCAGCTCCTGGCTCACCTCCTTCCAGCGCCAAGAATTCAGACCATTCAACAGCCCTTGCTCCCAGCACAGCCCAGCCTCCGTCGCGGGACGGGGACTTGGCACGAGACCCACGCCTCCACCCTTCGAGCAACTTGTGTAGCTCTAGAGCCGTGCATCGCCCTCCTGAGCCCAGCGGCAAGGCCAGGACAGGCAGCACATCCCTAGCCGGGCAGTGGTTTTGCCGTGGATTGAGGGATTGGGAGAACTGCCCCTCGGCTCCGCTCTGGTGAGACCCCCCTGCAGTGCTGCGTCCAGCTCTGGGGTCCTCAGCACGGGACAGACACGGACCTGTTGGAGCGGGGCCAGAGGGGGCCACGGAAATGATCCGAGGGCTGGAGCACCTCTGCTGCGAGGTCAGGCTGAGAGACTTCAATAAAGTTATCAGCTAAAATCTCCAAGGCTGAGACACCAAAAAACCATTCCTTTTTTTCGGCAGTATGCACACGTGTACTGGAACTGTTTCAGCCAGGTTGGTGGAAGAATGCAGTAAACACTGTAATGTGAAGGAGACAGCAGCCAGTGTATTTGCTCAACAGCGACAGAGAGGCTTGACCAGAATTCAGAGGTGTTTCCCAACCCCACAATTAAGAAAGGAATGAAATAACAATCGTGTAAACCAATCTCCTTGTCTTTCAGTGTTGGAACAAATCGATAATCCTTGTGCGTAGAAAAAGATCAAGTGGCTGGAAACCCCCAGAAGAGAGGAAAAGCCATAGACACAGAAGATTACAGTACTGAAATACACCGTTTGGATCAGAAACTTGGGTCAGGATGGCACATTGCTTCCTCTGCCAGATGAAGAGAGAGGCGGCCAACAGCCTAAGAGTTTGCACACCTGAATTTCAGGCACCCCGCCACGCCAGCATTACCCGTAACAGAACGGCCCTCTACGAGAGCAGAGCGCTGCATCGCAGGACGGCAAAGCAGCCGAGCACTAACCTCGTCGCTCTCCTCTACGTCCACGTTGCCGTTGGCATCATCATCCATCTGCTTGTGGATGTTGCGGACGGCTTCGAAGCTGAGCTGCTCGTCTTCATCGTGGCACAGGGGCTTGTCAATGCGGCAGAATTCTGCTGAGGAAGAAAACACCAACGTTAGGCAGCCCGCACCAAAAACATTGCCACTGTGTTTTCTCACTAAGCTTCTTGTGTTTGAAAAGCCCTTGCTGAGCACTAGAGAAAGCATCCCAGCGCCGTCATTCACAGCAGGGGTACGTGCCACAGCCAGAGTCCTACGAAATCCCTAACAGCAAAGGGCAGGTCATGGCCTCAGCGAGGCTGCTCTTCTCCAGGTCAACTTCAGCACTTCCACCGCGCCGGGCCTCCCGGCATGCCTCCAAGGGCAGGTCTCACAGCTGGGGCTTCCTCCTGCCCGCACGGTGTCCACCCCACAGCATCCACCGATGCCCCGCTGGCGGGGAGGGGCAGGACTGCAGCTCTATTTTACCTCCTATTTCACAAGCTTCACTTCTCAGTTGGAGACTGTTAGTGTTGGCACAGTGTCTAGCTAGGACATTTTGAGAGTAAGAGTTCTATGTTTATACAACATGTCAATTAAAAAAAGTTAGCCTTCTTCCTGATTATGAAATGGATTTTTCTGGCTTGCTTTCACATATTTTTCTACATTTCAAGATTAAGACTTTACATTTTGCTGCATGCCTGAGTCCATGTAAGCAGCAAACGTGGCTGATCCATCCCTTCTACAGCACTGCCGCGTGGCGACGCGTGACTCACTGCGACGACCGCAGACGAACGCTGCAGCGCCGAGGCAAAAGCACAGATGCCAGGCACTGAAAACATCCCCCAAAGGTGAGCTCTTTGTATGACACGCATTAAGAAAAACCCTTTTGTTTCACAGAGGCTATGTCAGATTCACTGTAAGCAGGTCATGATTAAGAATCATCCAGAGATGACTGCTCCCGAGATCGCTGTGAAACCAGTTTAATAGCTCCTGGCCCAGTTCCCATTAGGAAGGTCTCATGTTCAAAAAAAAATCAAAGAGAGTTCAGACTCAACTGCTAGGAATATAAGCAGAAAAGTCAAAATTATGTATGGGCTCAAACCAAACTCTAAGATGATACTCTCAAGATAAGGCAAGCTTATTTATAGGAAAAGTAGAGGGACTTTCTCCTGCTGCTGCTGTACATGCCGTACCTGCTGGGAATAGCTGGGCACACACTCACCTTGCTGTCCAAAGATGATCATTTGGACTATCCACCTCTCTGTCACATCTCCACACAACTAGCAAGTACTTGGATTCACTACCAATACAAAAGACTTTTGAACATCAAATCCACAGAAGTTTTAAAAATTATTTTAATTATTTTTGCAAATACTACACAATCCCTACGGAAAAAGAAATTCCTAGAGGAAGTCCAAAACCCTCGTAAACAGAGGCTCTGACAGAATACACGTTACCTACCACATTTAAAAATCCGCTCAAGTCAATTTGCTTGTGAAATTGAGGACTTGCCCTACCAGACCTGCCTGCCAATAGCCCTGATTTGGTCCTGCCCCTGGGGAGGAACGAGCCCAGGCACCAGCACGGGCTGGGGCCAGCCGGCTGGAAAGCAGCTTGGCAAAGAAGGTCCTGCTGGGCACTGAGCTGACCACGAGCAACGGTGGCCAAGGGCGTCCTGAGCTGCGTCAGGAGGAGCGTGGCCAGCAGGTCGAGGGAGGGATCCTCAGCTGAGAGAGCTGGGGCTGCTCAGCCTGGAGAGGAGACGCGCTCAGGGGCATCTCATCCATCTACATCAACACCTGCAGGGAGGGTGCCGAGCGGCCGGAACCAGGCTCTTCCCAGCGGTGCCCAGTGCCAGGAGCAGAGGCCATGGGCACACACTGGAAGACAGGAGGGTCCCTCTGAACCTCGGGAAACGCTTGTCGCTGTGAGGCTGCCCGAGCCCTGGCACAGCTTGCCCAGGGAGGTGGTGGAGTCTCCATCCTGGGAGATACTCCGTAGCCATCTGGACACAGCCCTGGGCCACCAGCTCTGGGTGAGCAGGGGGTTGGACCGGAGGGACCCACCTCAACCAGCCTGGGATTCTGTAACAGCATCTCCATACGTAAGCACAGAGCCTCCCACACGGAGGAAACCGGACGGACACCGACTGGCTGGTGTCGTCGTGTGCACTTCCAGATTTCGCAGTGGGAACCCATCCCTCAGCCCTTCTGGACTGGGTGAAAACACAACCAGCCAAACCCTAAACACCACCACAAACCGAAGCTCAACGAATTACATACACAGACAGACACAGCCACGCTGCAAGCAGCTGTTCCAGGCGCAGGTTTTGCTCACGTGCAAATGCAGGTGGAATCAGCTAGTGAAGTTTCTGAACTCAGTGCAGCTTCAGCCATAAGCTACTTATTCTTAAATATTTGTAAGAACTCAGTGTAAAAAAAAAAAAAAACACCACAAAAAACCCCCAAAACCCCAAAAAACCCCAAAGAAACCCCTCCAAAAAACCCACAAACAAACCAACTAAAAACCAAACAACAGACTAGAATGCCATGTAAAGGTAACGCTGTTTTCCTACCTTTAACTATTGCTTTTCCCCATCTTGTGCCCCCACTCTAAATATGTAGCTCACAACAAGCTTTATTGTGTACGTATCCCTAATCAGGAGACTGAATAAAATACTGGGGGGTTAATTTTGAGGGACGTAAGCCAATGATCAGGAATTTAATTTTAACTTTACTTACCTGCAGCAGAATAAATTATGTCCTTCAAAGTCGTATACTCCTTAAAACAAAGTCACTCAAAAAACACTTCGATATCAGAGCATTATTCAAACCAGACCAAGCTCTTCATCACACTTGTAACCATTATTTCTGGTGCCTTTATATATACACATATACACCAATGCATTCTCAAGATCTTAGCTATGGATTTTGCACTAGCATGTTTCAAATACTAAACTAATTTTGTATGCTGGTGCATAATATCATACACTATAAATTGAAAGGGGGTTTGCGGGGTTTTGTTTGTTTTTCTAAATAAGGCACCCTGCTCAGATTACCAAGCCTGTGTGTTTCTAACAGCCGATCATCCTTCAAGTGCTCCAGAGAAAAGTGATATCCTTGAGGTGCTCGATGAACCATCTCAAGAAAACTTTTTGTACGTTAGGTAAACAACTGCGCCCTACACACGTGTGCTAAAAATTGCCATCATGAAATATCCCAATCCCTTTACACTTTGCCAATAGCAATGATTAAGTACGGATAACCGTCATCGCCACACACCCCCGGGGGCTGGCAGGCTAGAGCACTCATCCCCGCTCCAGGGAAGAGCAAAAGCCCTCAAAACTACACACCAAAAAAAAAATCTTAAAAACTAGAATTGCCCTAAAATCCCATATCTAGCCTATCCTTTACAGCTTTTTAAGAAGAAGGTACTTCTAATCTCCAGCACTGGGGTAAAAATGGGTAAGATAAGCCCTTAAGACCTCAAAGGCAGACAAGCAGGCAGCTGTACTGGTGCAACCCTCCGAGTTTCTGGTATGGCTTCAGCGTGCTCACCCTGATCATGCACAGAGCAGGTCAGGGCAGGTTTTTATCGTACCTAAAAATCTCTCTTTTTCAAACCTGGCGAGTAAACCGTCCCAATGGGTTCTTCAGCTCTGGCTCCGTGACTCAGTGCCGCTGCAGGCAGAGCGGCCGGCAGCCCGTGCCGACGCCAGCGCGCGTCCCCAGTACGTACAGCCTCAGCCCTGCTCTAGAGCAGCACAGCAAGCCCTCCCGCTAATAAGCACAGAGCATCAGACACCAAGGCCCTTCAGACACACCACTCTTGCGAAGGTGGCCTTTCCTAACCCACAGACAAACCATATTTATCAAGGGGAGGCACCCGTTTTTGTCGCAAAAGCAGGTTTTTAAAAACGGGCTCTCTGGCATGAAAAACCTAACCATCCTTTAGGGACATGCAGAGGCAAATGGATTGATCTCATGATTTAATGCTGGGAGAAGACGTGCTGTACAATAAACTGCTGCAGAAGAGCAGCAACGAGAAATGAGACGCGCACCAGGGAATATGGGTTGTGTGGTCCGCAGCGGCTCTCGCTGGCTTCGCCCCAACTTTATCGATGGATGTCGATGCTTTAATGTAAATCTCATCAGAAGAAACTCCCAGTTGCGTCAACGTGGCTGAGCAGAAGTGCACATTAACGACCAAGACTTCACCCACCGGGCTGACGCGAGGTGTACCCATCACAGCCAGGACAAAGCCCCAAGCTGTGCTCTGCTCCCTGGGGGTGTAGCAGCCCCCCCCCAGCACCCTGCTCGTCCACCCACCCCAGTATCCAGCCGCTCGGGGCTTGAGGTCGGGTCTTCTTCGGTGACTTCTTTTTAGGACACTGTGATCAATGACAACATGTTTTGTATCAGAGCACTTCTGCGAGTTACAAGTATTACCGGGCCTGGAACTGGCATAATTCGGGCTGAATTTATAGGTTTGGTTTCATTATCTAGAAAGATGATGATGATGGTTATCATTATTACTACTATTATTGGCGCAATCTCCTTCTCCCTTGTAGAGTTGTGAAAAAACGGGAGAAAATATAAAACAGTTTAGCTTCGGAAAAACCAGACCCACCGTGCCACCCTGCAGCAGGGCACTCTGAGAGGCCACATGCAAAACAGCACCAACGCAAAATGCAAACCAAATGCAAAGATTCAACAGCCTCTACCAGATTACTTTACATTAACAGCCATTTTCTCTCTCTCCAGTCCAAACTACCTCACACACCTATTGCCGTCCGTTCATCCTTTGCTGACTTCAGTAAAAGAAACAAACAAAAAAACCCAAACCCAAACTCCCCCCCAAATTTATCCGCAACTGAGTAAATCAGATTCTTTCAAGCTCACCTATGAAAACACCACGCAAAACGTTTGTAAGAAACAGAAGAATTCATAAAAGGAGCGATTCCTCCCCCCACTGACAAGTCGCTGTGCCCCAGCTGTGGGACATGGAGCTGCGTCACCCCACCAGCTCCCGCGACTAAACCAGAGTCTAGACAAGACCCTTCCCTTTAGGTCCAGCATGGCAAATACTGCGTGTGGGGCACCAGTCGGTAGGCTCCATCTAAAGTTTTGGTCTTCTGCATTCATTAGCTGAAGAAGAAGAAACTAAGTGCTGGAACATGCTGCTCCTCCTAACAGATATGGCAAGATGACTTGGGCAATGATGGAGACTTCTTGTGCGTTTCTGAAGAGGCAGGGCTGGCGTCCTGATACTTCACAAACCTCGGGAAGTTTACCCTGCACTAGCTCATGGCCATCCATACGGCCAGAAAAGCCCCGCAGCCCTATAAAGCAGTGACCTGACCAAAACCAGTGAGCGAGCAACCCGAGAAAGCTCTCCTGTCCCTGGCCCAGCGGGGCTGTCCTCACCCCACGCTGCTGATGGCCAGCTGCCGTAGGAAGCCGGTGGAGATGAGGGACACGTGGGCTCACGGAGCCTGCGGTTGGACCTGGGAAAAACATCTGGTCCAGCAACAGGCAGCAACCGAAGCAACAGCCAGGGACAATGCTGTGGCGGGCAGGGCGTGAGAAACCGTGGCAGTTCAGGAGGTGAAGTCAGTGTTTCTCTGCTTGGGTGTGCCAGGAAGCCTCCGTTCTTCCATTACACCTTGGATGGCAGCAGGAGGTGGAAGGGTGACTAACAGCACAGCGCAGCCACAATATTGTCCAAGTACTTCACAGCAACCAGGGTAAAGCAATTTTTTGTCCATGTAATTTTTGTTAATTTTAATTGGCAAGGGAGAAGAACTTGGCGGAATTATTTTAAATAATATTGGGTGCCCTAATTCGCACAGATTTGGTTTTCCTCTCCGAGCCTGCAAGAGTTTTCTTCGTAGTTACTGCAAAATTAGCCCAGAACTTTGGGCTGGGCCTTTTCTGCAATGATTTGTCATGCTGATCTCAGGGACAGAGAGCAAGAACACAGGATGGTCATTGTATTTATACTGCCTTTGGACTTGACTTCAGAAGGAAAAATTATATCAGGCTAAAAGATATCTCCCAAAATATTACGTGATCATCTTGTTCTGAGCCTGTGCTTATTATTATAGCCATGGATGTAGCAACACCATGGCAAAGTTCAAATTATAGGAAGGAAAGGTCATGTTATAATAAAACAGGAGTGGGTTTATTCTTATTAACACTCTGATAACCACATACCCCTAGAGCCCCACGTCATGTCTGCCCAAGTGGCCCGTCCAGCAGTCAGGCAACAAGACATGTATTGAAGTGATCTTGCCCGGATTTCTTGCAACCACAGGGACAACCCCTGACTATTTGTAACACAAAAGCTAAGAATGAGGCACCACTGTGAAAGTAGCAGAGAGAGCAATAAAGCAGTGGTTGCAAGAATGGCATGTGTTGATAACCAAGAACACAATCAACAGTAATCAAGCTAGTAAAGGGCAAGGAATTTGTTTGCATCAAGGCCAGAAAAAGCCTGAATAAAGGCACAAGTGATTTAATCAGCAGAAGACCTTGCACTGATAACAGAATGGTCATGAGGTTTCACCAGACAGCATGGGCCATCCCCCCCATCCCCTTATCTCAAGGCAAGGACAGGCTGCAGCTGTAAAAATACCCAAAATGAAGAAACAGAGACCAGGGCCAGCGACCTTGCCTAAGATTTGTGGAAGATTAATCAGAAAATAACCCTTGTCTCATAAAGGGAGACCAAATCCAAAAGCCAGGTCATCTCTTGGGTTCCTCTTGACCGGTTGATAAAGTAAAGGAGAGCACGCCTTGCCCTCTATGTCACACACAATGACACTTCATGTCAGGCAGCTCAGCTACAGCATCTGGCACCTTCCGTGAGCGAAAGCCTTGAAATGAGTGAGAAATTGGTTTCGTTTAAATAACATCTTCCTCTTCCAGAAGGCCTAGCACTGATTTTTGCTACAGCAGTCTCTACAGAGACACTTGCTGTCTGGTCCTCATCACTCGTCCCAGCTCGTTCCTAGGCGGCAGACCACAGCAGGATTTAGGGGTGTGACTTCTGGACCCCTCAGGAACTGACACCATCATCTTTACTCGACCCTCCCACCCCACCTCTCTGAGTCATCAGGAGTCTTTTGTCTCTTCACTGTTTTATGGCCTCCAGTCCTGTTCCTTATCTACCCACTATCACCTCTTAATAGTCTTTCCTTTCAGAAGAAAAAGTCCCTTTTCCACCCAGGGGCGTCCAGTGCTGCTGGCCTGGGCACTATCAACACATGCCATCTTGACATCCCTTCTCCTGCCATTGTTCTGGACTCGCACCCACCCGCCTTCGCCCCCCACTAAAGGTATTTTGCAATCTCCAATGCAATCTCCCAGGAGCAGACTGCCCAGGGGTCCTGCTGCCATCCCAATGGGTGCTGTCATCCCCCGGGGTGCCACCACCTAGGAGATCATCAACAGACGCTTAGGCCGAAGTGCTAGAGTAGACCAGGCAGAGCTGGAGAGACATCTACCATGAAAACAGTTTGGGCTGGTTTTATGAACAGATTAGAAAGACCTGTCCCACAAAGTGTCTTCGGAGAAATGATACTTTCCAGTCTTTTCCCTTCTCCTGGTGCAACTGCCTGGTCAGCCCCAGCCCGCACTGGAAGGGCAAGAGGCAACAAACCAGAACACAGGAAATCCAACTTAAACATCAGAAAAGGCATTTTTAACTTCTACTTATTTATTTTAGGGCGGTCAAGCGCCAGCACGAGTTGCCCAGAGAGGGCAGCGACTCTCCATCCATGGAGACAGTCAAAACTCAACTGGACACGACCCTGGACAACCAGCTCTGGGTGACTCTGCTTGAGCTGCGTCAGAGAGGACGATCTCCAGAAGTCCCTGCCAGCCTCAGTGACTTTAACATTCAAGTATTTTATTCCAGATCTTTCCTTTCTCTTGGAAGGGTCTCTCAAATGACAATTCTGTTTGTTTAATTTCAGGCACTCTCAACTTTTTTCCACAAGGTCCCATTATCTTGAATAACGCTGAAAAGCCGCGTTAATGCCATCGCAACCGATTGCCCCAGTGGCACTGAGCTTTACAGCAAGAGCAGCCATCGGGATAGGATT
Source organism: Morus bassanus (assembly GCA_031468815.1). Classification (NCBI taxonomy): domain Eukaryota; kingdom Metazoa; phylum Chordata; class Aves; order Suliformes; family Sulidae; genus Morus; species Morus bassanus. Next base: position 760,138 of record CM062568.1, read on the forward strand.
AGCTAGCAGTTTAATTATAAGAACTGTCATTTACATAACTCGCTTTTGTAAAACACTGGAATGGCAGCCAAGAAACCAAGAGTCTTACATTCGGGGAAAAAGAATTGTTTACATTTTTTTTACTAATATAAACAAGGACTCAGCTTAACTTCCTTGCTCAGGGTTCTTCCCCTAAAACTCTGGTTTTCTATTAAAAAAAAGAAGCCAAGGACAACTTCATAAATTTTAGCAAAAGCATTAAACAGTTTTGTAAGGAATGTATCCAGAGACCCTGGAGGGGTAAGGAAAATGAAAAGGGAACCAAGACATCTTGCAAGGGTACAGAGCAGCAACACGGAGAGCAAGGCAAAAAAGGGCAGAGTAATCCTAGTTTTCTAGCTCTAATTACCAAACAATAGAGCCCAACGAAGTTACAAGGGTATACAACCACTTCCACTGTCATAGAAGTACTCAAAGTATTTTTATACTACAAGTTTACATTGTACAGCTGGATATTATTTACTACAGAGGGAACTGTCAGCCACTACTCCATTACACTACATGGAATACTTGTCCACAAACGCATGTGAAAATCCACACATAAAACAAAAAAAAAAAGGTGACCTCGTGACACAGAGTTGGGATTTCAACACATTCCCGTTTCCCTATTCTGTTTGAACCAGCTCCCATGGCAGTAAAATTCCTTCCCTGTGAGGTGCAGAGGCAGGGCACAATGCCTTGCTCTGGAACGCGTGTCGTATCACGGTGTCGCACACAATTCACCAGCATTGCAAACACGGACCTCATCCGTCTTCCCAGCTCCCTTAGAGCCTAGGCACTCCAACTGGTTATTTTCATAGTGTTTGTTGTAGGTAGAAGATTCCAGCTGAAGGGATTTTCACCAGGAGCAGACAAAGGAGAGCATTCAAGCAAGTGTCTTGCTCAACTCCACTAAATTATTCACATCCTCTTGCTGTTGTGTTAAATTATCATCACCTCTGAAACAGTGGGGTCTATAGCAGCCAGTTAAATAGAAATACACTGAAGTCACCCAGTTTTCCACTTCACTTAACACGGAGTGCTGCACACAGACCCCCGGTTCCTCACCTGAGCACAAGTAACCCAACCCGCGAGTCTTACTAGGAAACCTTCAACTATTAAGTACATCGTTAGCAGGAGTTCAAAGATATACCTTTTTCCTTTAATGAAACAGCTTGCATGATGAAAAAAAAAAAAAACCCTGTACCTGACTCAAATTAAATAGTCTAGAAAAAATGTAAATACAACCAGAGATTAGATCATTTGATCTCTGATATACTTTTAAAGAAAGTAACAACGCCCTTGGGTGACTCTGCGGGAAGGTCCAACTAAAAATGTTCCCAAACCATCTAGTAACAGCATTCAGAGAAACAGCCCATGCAGAATTCAGGGGACATTCACAGGAACGTGGACCTTCTTCACTTTAAATTTGGTATAGCGTTACTTATTTTTAGATATAATGGATGTTTATTAACGCTGAGGCGTAAATATTTCTCAGTATAAAAATATTTTAGAAATTCCTCGGATTTCTCAAGAGCAATTCTGCACCAGTGCTCTGAGACAGCCACTTTTCTGAAGTCACTCCCCAGACCGCACAGCGTCGGCCGTGCACCCAGAGACCCGACTGAGCTGCGCCCCCATCCCCTTCCTCCAGCCCTTTTCCAGCCAGATGCAACCACCTCCCGGTCTCCGGCAGCGCAGGCGAAGCTGCGCCAGGACCTGGGACCGCAACCCACCACGTTGGATGCTCTCCCGGCGCTGCCGGAACGACACCTCTCCTCTCCCAAGTCATGGTGGGAAAGGAACGACGTGGGACAAAGCCCGGGGCCATCTGCTGATGCTTCCTGAGCTTGACAAGTGATGCCTGTCCCCAGCACCGCTGCTCGTTTCTGTCCTGGCTTCCTTAGAACCGGCCCGTGACTCCACCGCGCTGGAACAGACGCCCAGAGGGGAGCGGCAGGAGGGACGCTGACACGCCGCCGGCCGCGGCAGCGCTGGGTTGGCGGGGTGCTGGTGTGGTGCTCGCACCCCAAGCTGTGCACCACCCGACCACCACCCCTCCTCTGAGCCCACCCTCGGCACCCCCGGGCTGCACAGAGCCTAAGCACACCATCACAACGGGGAATTATCTTAGAAATATAGCCTGAAAGTCTAGAAACCCTTTTTTTTTGTACTCCCAGCTGAAAACCCCTCCGGCGGAGCAGTCCTGCGCTCGCGTTCAGCGGGAGGTCGCCGGCTTCCCGGCAGCTCACGTAAGCACATCCCTGAGCCAGGCAGCGCTCCACACCCGCGCACAACCTTGCTGCGCCCAGTGCTGTTCAAAGGACATAAAATATTTTAGTGGTAAATATTCCTTCTAAGATATATCTCTATCAAATGCCTTATCAGTCCGCCATGAACAACAGTGCTCTCAGAGGTTAAGGAAACTTGCTTCTTCACGACACTCCACACCTTCACGAGCAAAGCCGGGTTCTGCAAGCTGAAAAACCACCACGGCTGCAGCAGAATCCAGGGGTTACTCCTTGACATGCACCTCATTTTGTAGCACCTTCCACTCATGTTTTGGGGAACGACATGCAGAAAGCTGCTCTGCCTATCGCTAAAACGCAGTGCCCAGGCGCAGTGGGGTGCAGCTGGAGAGCGGTGCAGGAGGGAACCGAGGGGGCTGGCTAACCCTGCGGCACCTGCTCTTCTTCTCCAGGACCTGGGATCAACACTCCTGCTCCCTCCGTAAAGAGACAAGGAGATCACTGCATGGCCAAAACCAGCCTTACAGATATTCTGAAAGACGGAAACTCAGTGAGGGGTGGGAAGAAATCAATGTCAGTCTGAAAACCTGTAACAGACAGGAGTCAGCCGCTCCAGTCAGCCACAGTCCACAGTACGCGGCTTTGAATGCTGGCTGCTGCGCACGGTGATGCAAAACTAATAATTATTGGTTTTTAAGTAAAAGAAAAAAATTGCTGAAAGTCAAGAAACCACATAATGGATAAGTGAGTCATTCTTGCCTGAAAAATTTGAGACACCAAAAAAAGCTAAGAGGAGATCAAAGAAAAACCCTCAATCTTTCTGCCTGTTCCACCTCATCGTCCTTCACCCACACGAGCCGTTACTGCAGCAGTGCTCGCCCAGAGCCAGGGGTTCCCAGTCCCCAGCTCTTGGCGCTCTGGTACGGAATACACGCTGCAAAAAGATACTGAGAGCAAGAAGAGCTCAAGACCCATAATTTCACGTTGCAAACACGAGCAAAAAATTTGGTAGTTTTCACAAGGTGGCAGAAAAATATATATTCCCCTCTTGCTCTCGGAGAGTATTTATTGATAAATGCCTCTAACACCTAATACAAACATATTTTTCATTTCATTATTCAGGCAAGACCAGAATAGATCAGTGTTTACCTCAAGGCTAGTCAAAGTCGCCCCCAGAGCAATGCACTGTACAATAAAGATGTCAATTAAAATTACAGAATCATAGAGTCATAAAATCACAGTCCTGGAATAATGTAGGTCAGAAGGGACCTCTGGAGCTCATCCAGGTTCATCCTCCTGCCCAAAGCAGCTCAGGTCACTCAGGATGGAGACCCCACAACCCCTCTGGGCCCATCCAGTACTTAGCCACTCTTACAGTATTTTTTTTTCCCTACATCTGGTCGGGGTTCCCCGCGTTGCAGCCCACGTGCACTGCTCTCCTGCCAGCACCGAGCGCCTCTGGGAAGGGTCTGGCTCCGTCTTTGGGCACTGCGATGGGGTGGCTGCGGACAGCGCCGAGGTCTCCCTGTGCCCTCCTCTGCCCCAGGCTGAACCACCCCGGTCCCCCCAGCCGCCGTGGCGGCTCTGCGGGACTCACACCAGCACGTCCGCACCTCTTCCGTACTGGGGAGCCCCGAAGTGGACGCAGTAGTCCAGGCGCAGCATCACAACTGCCCGATGAAGGGGAGGACCTCCTCCTCAGTCCTGATGGACCCCCTCCTGCCGCCCTCGCCCAAGGGCACTCTGCCCACAGGCAACCTCTTCAGACCCTCTTCTGCAAAGCTGCTTCCCAGAGAGTCAGCCCCCAGCCCGTATCGTTGAGCAGGGATATTCCATCCCAGATGCAAGACTTTGCATTTGCATTTGCTAAACTTCAGGTTTAACAAAGGTTCCTGCCAGCCCACTTCTCCTGCCTGTCCAGGTCCCTCCAAGGGACACCTCTGCCCTCCAACGCTCCCCGTGATTTGACGTGACCCGCACAAACTACAGCAATTTGCATTCGGCTGTGTCCTGGGTTGAACCACGCTGCTGCCCGAAAGCACAGAGTAACAGCGGGGGCACGGGGGGACAGCACCGCACACCTGCGAGCCTCAAACGAAGCTGAGAGCTGCTCTGGCTCCATCCACCCTGACCACAGCTCTCTTCTGGAGGCCAGCCCTAGGATGAAAGGAGATACAACGCTTCAAAAGGACCTACAAAATTAAGGAGAGTCTAAAGTATTCTGCAGGCTGGGGAGAAACAGGGCAATGCTGTGGCTCTGTCTCCAAAAGCAGAGAATATGCCAGCCCAGCTCAAAGCTAAGCCGTCCAGCTTCTGAGCAGCATGGAGGTGGGACTCCTTTATCCCCAGTCTAAATGAACTTGTGTTTAGGTGGATACTGGTGGTACAAGTCAGCGCTTCTCCAGCTACCTCCAAAAAGTCAAATAAAAGCGTGACAGAAGAACGTGCAGAATTACAGTGACCAAGCAGACTCTAGGCAGGGAAGCAGCGTGGGTACCTGCAGAGGGTCTCCTGCAGGTGTTACCCAGCCCTTGCTGCCACCTCTGCCACGGCACGGACCGGCCCGTGCAACCACTTCACGGATACTCTCAGAGGGGGTCAGCAGCTGGCTCCGCTCCCTGCTGCGACCCCCGCCAGGTTCGCAGCTGCCCACGGAGCCCCACGACTCACCGGCACCTTCGGAGGCGCAGGAGGGAGCTGGCACGGGGCAGCCCGGCTGCAGCAGCTGCGACGCCGCTCCCGAGGGCTGCGGAAGGCACCCTCGCTATGCGTTACTTTACAGACTACCAACTGCAAACCAAGAGCGAAGGGCGAAGTGCAGCATCGCTTCACACGCGGGCTTTCATAACCCCTCGCGGCAAAGCGATCCTTTAACGCGCACGGCCTCTCCTTTCTCCCCACCACCCTTATTTTCTTCAAAGTAAAGGCTTCAGGCCCCGTGGGACACTCAGTAAAGAGCATCTAAGAGGCCCTGCGAGGCAGGGGCTGGGACAGGCGGTGGCTCACATCACGAAGGACCATGCGCACTCCTGCAGCCAGCCTGCTCCAAACACCCATTTTTCCGACGCTCACACTCCTAACTCAATTTTCTTCTCCTTCAAAGAGGCTATTCCAGGGCTGATCGCCGACTCCTGAATTACGTCACCCTCACGGCGACGCAACCTGACTGATTACATCAGCTGACGTTGAAGCACAAAAACGTACGCATAAGTAAATCAGGTGTAAAATGCATTTTACCCCACGATTTTTTGCTTATAGCTAGCTATGATAGTGGCGTTTTGGCTTTCTTGTTTGGTTGGTTGGTTTTCTTTAAATGCGATCCTTATTACTGGTATTAAGACTGCTTCAGAAAGCTATCTGCACAATTCGGAGGCTCTTTATTCATTCTGATTGGGTTCAGAGGAGAAAACGTTCGCTTCCTTGTAGACAAACAGCAGTCTAACCAGGAAAAGCAGCTGCAAGCAGCAGCAAGCTTAGGCACAACAAGCAGCTTTTGCATTGCAGCTACTTGTATTTCTAATACTTAGATAATTTTATTATTTGAACATCGAAGGGCACGTAACTCCCTTCTATCCTCACGCACAGAACTCCTACTGTTCTCATCCTTTATCCACAACTAAGAGGCGCTAACTTAGATCAGGTTGCTCAGGGCCCTGTCCAGTTGAGTGCTGGTGTCTCCAAGGCTGGAGGTTCAACCACCTCCTTGAGCCCCAGTTTCAACGTACTGACTACCGCTGTTATGAAGGCACACCCCTAATACCGAAACAGGACTTCCCCTGCTGCGATCGGCGTTCGCTGCCTCTCACCGTATCCTTGCAAACCTGAGAAGAGCCTCGCTCCACCTTCTCTGTATCCTCCCACTGCATCAATCAGGGACCTGCTTTTATGATTTAAAGTATTTCATCCTAATTTGTCAAAACTGAAGTCACTTCTAACAGGAGAAAGGTCAACCTTTTTTGCAAGAGCTTTCTGCAAAGGAGTTGGACCTCAAGGCTGAACTGGTTCCTTGCTTATTAGTATTTCATTCAGCCTGCGCAGTTAGTTTGGCCAGGCAGCTCCCAGTCTTGCAGAGCAGTAATAAGTCACGTTCATAACGCTGGAAGGAAGTAGTTAAATCACCCACTCCATAGAAACTATCTTTCTATTCTTCCTCTCTTATCTCTTGCTTATTTTCTACAGGATATGAAAAGAGATAAGAGAAGCACCATCTTAGGTTTATGCGCCTGCAAGCGGATGCCCGCTTTCCCAACCACCGCGAGCAGCCTGTAAAGCAGGTGAGTTTTCCTGCGCAGCTGGATGCACGTCAGTCACAAAGACGGCAACTTCAGGAAGAGAAAAATGGCCATGGGTTGCTCCTAAAAGCCGAGTGTGCTTGTCCATGCAGGTAACACAAACTAAAGGTGCTGAGGAAGATTTAAAGCAACTTTAAGTAAAATGTGTTTGCTTCAGGGATGAACTCACCCCTCGCTGGATTAAGCCTTATCTCATGCAGCCCACAGCGGGTGCACACACACCGTACAGCAGACAGACTGCTTCCAGTCCAAAGCACAGCCGCCTCTTATTTCCCACTGCAGAGAAAGGGAAGGATAGGAAAAGTGAGCCTACTTATTAGAACTGGAGGACTTAACCCTTTTTTCTAGGTTATCCTTGGGGCAGCTAGCAAGCAGAACTGCGGGCAGCAGCTCTAACGCTCCGACCAAGCCTTCCCTTTCAGGCTCGGTCTCTGCAAAGATTTGTCATCTTGATGGCGAAACGCTTCAGACCCAGGCAGCTCCTCTGGCCAGAGACAGTCCATGCTAATATATTCCCATTACGTTTTGTTGAATTTTCAATTCATTACTTTGCGGAGTGTCCTTACGTATTTAAAAAGAGATTTCCAATAAGATTAGCATGAGGGTAGAGGGTTTCTGAAATTACATCCATATATTTAAGAGATGCTTAGCACAGAACTGACCCAAAGGCCAGGCTTACACCCCAAGTCTCTTGATCAGCCAAGTCTCAGCAATGCTCAATACCTGGACCAAAGCAAAGTTTCCAGAACCGTTGCTTTATAGGGGCTTTTTCAGCAGTGTCCTTTCCTTCTGCTCTTCTTTCCAGAACCCCCTGCCTCTGAGCCGAAATCCCGCCTGTCTTGTCTTCACGGACTCAGAGGACAGCTGGGGGAGCACCCTGCCCCAGGAGGAAAAGCTTCGCGAGCGGACACGGCAGGAGGACCTCTTGCATGCGTTGCCCGTCCTCCTCCTCTCGCAACAGCCTGGGAATCAAGGCCTCCCCACAGGCCCTTCACAGACAGGCTTCTGGATAATTAATTCAAGTGAAGCGGCACCATTCCCATGCTGCCATACAAGGACAGCTTCTCCCAATTTTAACCTTATTTATCCCTTATGTGTCTTACCAAGAACTGATGATTTAAATTTTCACAGAGGCTCTAGAGAGCAGAAAACACGGTGACAACAGCCTTTGCTCAGTGCCCTTTCAGAAATGACATATACTCCATGCCTTTCCCACAGCGAGAAGGGATCAGCTGCTGCCTGCAAATAAAACATCGTGTGGGATAACTGCACTGCTGTACCCAGCAAGCTCATTGGAAACATATTGCTATGGTTTAGAACATTTTTTTTCATTTACAAGCCTTTTTTTTTTTTTCCTAAAACCAGCAAAGTTTTTCTCTCCCATTTAAGAGCATAAGTATTTCACAGAGCAAGGCCATGCTAAGGCGAGATGCTGCTCGCCATCGCAGCGCCCGCAGGCAGACCTAGCAGGAAAACACCGTTCACCAAAAACATGCATTAATTATTAGACCTCAAGAAGAACAGTACGCAACTGTTAGCTTGACTCCTTCAGGAAAAAACCCTTCCCGGTCATCCTGTTATCCTCCCACTTCCCCAAACTCAACCAACGAAACATCTCATACATAGTTCTCCAACGCTTTCCATGAGGATCATGACATCGGTGAGGAGGGGACCCGAGGCCGGCACACACACGCGGGCCACCCACGGTCCCAGCAGACAGTGGAGGAGAAAGCCGATGGCATGGGGTGGGGAGAGGAAAGCAGGAGGAGGAGAAGGAGGAAGCGGCTCGTCAACAGAGGACACAAATCTGCAGAAACCCCAAGTTTTGTTATTCTTGGTGCTCGCAGACCCGTTCGGTTTTACGCGCGCAATGGCAACTGTCAGGAACCCCGGTACAAGAATGGGATCCTGGACATGTCAGGCACGACTTGGGAAGTGCTCTTAGCAATGTAATTCTAGCAGATTTCACATTCAACATGACAAACGTTAAGAAAAGGAGCAAGGGATAAAGGTAGGTGAAGAAGCAAGCAACACCACTCTGCATGAAAAGCTGCAGGAGAGCATTCGCCAAGCTCCCCTCCCGCGAGAGGGAGGATCCCGACCTCCCCATGGCAGCCCTGCAGCGTAGGGGAAAGGCTCTTCCTGGAAAACCCAGCTCATCTTTTTTCCACTAATCGTAACTATAAAAGTTTAATCTAATCCCCATGCACTTCACTTGCCCTGTGACTAGTTACTGCCCAGTGACAATGCTCAGGACGTGGCGCAGGAGAACATAAAAAGCAGCAATTAGGAGGAGCAACAGTGGCAAAAATTAAAATAAATCTCTTTATTAGCAGGTAAAGATTTTCACATTAGGGAAACAAACATGTTGCTCGAGCAAAGAAGGAGCACTTTGCATTACGTCAGCTCCAGGGCCGGCTTCCCCATAAACCCAAACAGCACTCGCCCAGAGGAAGCAACGCAGGGAGAGAGGAAGCCGACTGCCAGCCCGGCCTCCGACCGACAGCGATCCACCGCTGGAAAACGCTGCGCTGGTGCCTGGCAGGAAACACGGCTCAGGAGGAGGCAGAGCCATGCTTCCCTGTCCCGGGGTGCGCTCTCCCCCCCTTAAAAACCCAGTCACTGGCAACGAAAATACACACAGCGATGACGACGTGCAAGTCGCCCTGGCGTGCTGCAAGTAGATCCAGGAGAAAAGAGTTTGTCGGACGGGACTCGCGAACAGCAACAATCCTAAGCGTGCCGTTACGAGGCGGGCGTTCCTACATTATAGTTCTCCTGCCTCAAAGTAATAGCTGCGACCTTGGAACACAAAAGCAAAATAAAAATTCAAGTCCCTCTTCGAGCAGTACTGACGCATAGGTGCGGGAAGGCATGTGTTGTGTTGGCACAACGCCGCTGAGCGCGGCCACCACGCTGTCAGCAAATCTGGCCTGCCCGGCTGGAAGCTGAGCTAATAAAGGTTGTTACTAAAAAAAAAAAAAAAAAAAAAAAAGAAAAAAAAAAAAAGGGCATCCCAGTTCAAGCCAAAAAAAAAAAAAAAAAAAGAAGTCTTGAAATGACTCATTGTGGAACAATCGGTTAAATCAGGTATTTCATGCCCTGTTTTGCTGTGTTGGAAAATGGAAATGCTGCTCTTGGAGGACAGAGTGGGGAGACTCACACTTGCAAAGTACTTTGATAAATAATACGTTTAATAATACATTTAATAGAGTAACATTTTTCTGTAGGTGACCACAAAGAGGAACTTCATAGAATAGGATGCTGACCAAGAAGAGCACGGAAACCATGAGGCTCCTCGTTCTGGAGGGGTCCCAGCAGTGCTGACCGCAATCAGCCCGGGGCAGCAGAAGGCGACGCGCAACCCACGAGATGCCGGCGCTGCCTCTCTAAGGTATCAAACCAGAGGACCGCGAGGCTGTCCGTCCCTCTGTCTGCCCTGATCGAGCGCCCACACCAAGAACACAGGCTCAGACGGCTGTTCTGAGCAAGCCTCATCAGTGTTACAGGGGCAGCGTTGCTCCCGGACCCACCACCACCACGCCGAGACCTCCCCCGGCCCCGGGGCCGTGCAAGACCGGCTGCTTCTGCTGAGCACGAAACTGCCGGGGGCGCGGGAACAGGAGCCGCCAAAGCCAGGAGGGAGGGAGGAAACACTTTTCAGCAACGGCAAGCTGTTATTCACTCAGATCAGCATCTTTCGAAACCTCGCCCTTAGCTTGGAAAAACGCTAGTGAAACTCCAAGAGGCAAGCTCCCAAGCCTGGCTTGCCTGCAGATCAGAGGACGGCACGGCCATTAGTGCTTTCCGGAACAGCAGCAATTTCAGAGTGATCACAAACCACTTCTGCTCCGTCCCTGAAGACGGTCTTTCAAAAATCTTCAAGGGTATTTGCAGTAATAAAATGGCTTTAAAAGGCAAGCTGACAACTCATTGGACAACGTGGTCCTCATCTCCCCCACGCAGGGAAGAGTTTCAGCATGATGCAATCCGTGTTAATGTTCAGCATTTTAAAGCAACGTTGTTGTATAAGTAAAAAACCAAAAGGAAGAGACCAGAAAACGCCATTTTTTTTCCTTAGCACAGCTCTGTCCCTATCGCAGCTGTTGTTCCACTGACTTTGTTAAATTCTGTTGTTTAATCCTTCCCCAGACTCCCCAAAGCCCACCCCGCACGTATGTTTTCACTGCAACCTGGCAGTAGACAGGACCCATCCTTGTACGTTTGGGCAGATAGCAGGGTTCACCCACAGCACGCCAGCTCGCCTCTTTCCCCATCATTTTTAAGCCATGATTTAGCTGCTGTCCGCCCTGCTGCTTCCCGCTAAGCAGATCGGAGAGGCAACACCGCAGGTTTTACAACACGCTGTTGGCCGCAGCACGGCCACGCTCCCGTAGAGGTGTGCGGGCAGGACGCAGTTTTAAGGTAAATTAAAGCAGAAAAGAGAGGAGGCAGTCTTCCAAACAGGGGTCAGCTGGGGCGTCAGACTGCCGCAGCACAGCCACCGCAGGGCAGCAAGGTAACGCAGCGCTCAGGGGCTTTTAGCCCAGATCAAGGCTCCCTTTGGCTTACACAGGGCAGCACAGCCCAAAGGCCGTTATTGTTGCCTTTGACCACGGGACACCACGTTTGAGTCCACCGGCTGTAATTTGGAGAGGATGAACGGATTAAGGAAATGCCGGAGGAAGCAAGAGGCGCCTTAATCAAACACCGTAGCCAGGGCGTTCTGTGAAGTTGGCTTGAAACCCCCAGGGCAGAGAGCATCCTGCCACCACCGTCGCCATCCTTCGGGGGTCGGGCAACCCAAACCGTACACCCCCACGCAGCAATCATGATTTATCTTTACCTTTTGCTTTCTCCACAAGTCTTACAGCTCACAGGTGATGCAGACTGTCAGAGCAAACACTGCCTATTGCAGAGAAACCCTCTTTTCACCCTCCCAAGAAAACGAGCATCACTAATATGCCTTCTCCATGTTACAGCTTTGCGGTACACGCACGTATACATTTTACTGCACCTTGGCAAAGCGAACACATACTACACACATGCTGTATGATATGCATTAGATGTGCTATTTAAACCTGCACAATGGTTAATTTAATTACTGGCTCCTGAACTCTCAGCTACCTTTCACAACAGAAACAACGTGATCAATCTCTCTTCATTACTTCTAAGCTCCAAGGATGGAAAGCGCCATTCAAAGCCACCCCAGGCACAAAGCCAGAAGACTGGAGTTGAGTTTGACCCCGTTCGTCATTATTTCAGCTGAACAAACAATATCTTTTCCATAACTATTTATTCGGGGAGAAACTCGCCCCACAGAGTTTCAATGAGAAGGATAAATCATGGACAACTTGGGAAGGGAACAAGAGCACCTGATTTGAGAAACACCCAACCTTTGGTCCCCGAAGCGAGCGGCCCGGGCGTGCTCCCACGGCACAGCGGGTGCTTGAGCCTGCAGAGCAGCACAAGGAGGGCAAAAAAATAAATTAAGCAGACGTGTTCTTCAGCACTCCATAAATTGTCCACGCCGACGGGTTTACGATTCAGGTGCGAGCCCCACACAGGAGCTCTGCAAGCAGAGACCCTTGCATCGCCTAGTGCTAACCAGCCTCTGGTTAAGGAATGATTCCCAGCAGAACTTTATATTTGGTTTGGGATTAGAGAAATTATTTTCCCTCCCCCTCACATACCTTCCCACATGTGCGGATGCCTGCAGCGCAGCTTACAGCTGGCAGGCGGCTGAATCAGAAATTAGAAATGGAAGAGACGGATGCGGTCATCGAGGCCGGCTCGCTGCCATGGCGAGATGCTCTCGGCAGCGCGACCCTGGTCCTCACCAGCGCCCGTACTCCGCGGCCTCCCGGCCGTGCGGCAGCCCCAACGTGCGCCCAGGGCAGGACATACTTTAATGGGAAAATCCTGTATTAGAGCAGTCTCCTTAGAATAACAATATTCCTATCAAGGAGATTTCTTTGAACTTTAAAGTCCCTGCAAAGCACTTAAGTGTTGAAGAGAGACATTGGAATATAAATTTCAAGTTGAATCAAACAGCAGCTTATAGTAGTTTATGACCAACATGAGTAATCAACTTAAGTGTCCATTAACTGTATTTAGAAACAGAGCAGTTAATTTATGTTTAAGTTAATTACAGACTACCACAGCTTCCAACAACAGGGGAGACTACTTAAGCTATGTACTTCTAAATAAGAAAAAACAGTCTTAACTTATTTTAAAAAATTATTTCAAAACACAAATAGGAGGGACCGTAACTTTCTGTATGACATAAAACACCAAACTTGAGAAAGATAGTAGCTTTAAGTATCCAAATTAAAAATAAAAATATTGCGATTACTGCACAAACATGAAGATGCTAAAAGAACAGTATTATTGCCATAGCTTAAAAATAGTTAAATCCTCACAGAAACATGCACCTGGTTTCTTCTTGAAAGACACAAAGAAGGTAATTATAACGACACGCCAACAGAGAAACTGCCCTGCTCTCGTTAGTGAAGAATGAAGATTTTACAGATATGGGGCTGGACGGTTCAGTGGAAAATGCACCCACTCTGTTTAAGGAGTTCCAGGGGAGCCGGAGCAAAACTGGCTTCTGGTCCTACTCCAAGAGAGATGTCAGCCTCCCCAGCACCCGCGCGCCAGGCAGCACGCGTGGCACCTGAACGCCAGCTTCGGCAACGCCAGCCCGCGGGGCCCCGCTGCAGCAGCTGGCTTTGCTCCGCACGGACACGGTTCTGCAAAACCTCTGGGCACACTTTGCTGTGGGCCGGCAAACCCCCCGGCTATGCAGATGGCAGGCGCCCGCCGAGGGGAAGCTCACGGCCCTTGTTTGCCTTCCAAAGTTTGCTGCAAGAGATCAACAACCGAGGTGAGCACCTGAGCAGACACCCACGTCCCTCTCCTTTGGGGAAAGCCACCGCTCCTCAGCCATGATTTCTGTCTGAACGAGAGCCGAGTCCCTCCGAGCCACCCCAGCTCACCCGGCCGCGGGGCCGACTGGGCTGGTCCTGTCACCGGCAAGTCCGATTTGCCAAGTTTTTGGCAACTTCACTCACAAAAAACACCCATTTGTGCTGAAAATGGTTGTCTTATTTTTTCAAGCTGCCATCAGCTGATAAGCAAAAAACCATGATGTACTGTGTTTCTCCCTGTAAACTCTGTCCCGCCAAAGCCTTTGCACCTCTACAAGCACAGGACCATTGCCGCTGGACGTGCTGGGAGTTATTTATTTCCCAAGAGCAGAACTATCACCTCTACAGCATTTCCGCACACCTCGCGCCAGGAAACAAGTGACTAAGTTTAGCAATCATTAGGCTACCGATAAATCTCTTCTAAGTCCCTTTCACCTTCTGGAGCCGTACCTCGAAGGCAGCAGATCATTAAACATCTCAGTTAGAAGCACCAGCAAGGCAAAACTATTACTTTTAGCAGCTTTTACTCTCTGGGCTTTTTACCAGCTTTTGCGGCATCCACAGAAGCGGAAGAGAGTCGTTCGTCTTCAGGCCACTGCGTCGCGCACACGACTCGTTCGCCGCGTTACATGAGCACGTTGGGGGAGAAGGAGCATCTTTGGCTTGGCTGCGCTCCCTCTGCGCGGCCTCCGGCCTGGAACGGTCTTTGATGGGGCGATGTCCTGCTCTCAGCAGGCTGAAGCTGCTGTTCCCTCCCTTTGGCTGATGAAAATAGAGCTTCTTTTTATATTAAGTGGTTGTATTTGATGATAGGAGCTCTGGAAAAAGACTGCTCGCTTCACGATGACCTACAAAGAACTATACGTTTACCCCATATCCGATTTTTTTTTTTTTAAAGTCATCAGCAGTGAGCGGTAATTCCTTGCAGCTCTCCTGGGCAGACGCCATCTCTGCGGGGACGGGAGGAGCAGCAGCACCAGGGTCTGAGCAGTAACACTTGGGTACGTTAGACTGAAAAACAGTCCGTCAAGTGCTTAAAATTCTGGGTTATTTCTGCTCTGCTGTACTGGATCAGGGCTACATTGATTCATCATTCACCATCAGCTACATTCAAGTTAAAGAGAGTTGTGTTTACTAAAGGCGTAACTTCACCTACCAGTAAAATCCTCTGCCAAATCCTAACACAAATACAAAGGTGTTTCAGGAACACAAATCCGGACCCCTCTGAATCTTTTTTAGTACCTCATTAAATAGGAAGAGAGATAGTCTGCTCTCTAACTCTTTAGGCAGAAAATAGCACTTCCAGCATCAGCAAAAAGGGGAAAAGATGCCGTGAGCTTTTCTCCTCTGCTTCACACCGGGGGGCTTTCCTGCTGTTTCCTGATCCCGTATCAACATTCCTCTCCACTAAAACCAGTCTCTTTTCTCACGTTCTGCACTGAAGCCTTCATGTGCACTTTTGCCAATACTTACATGAAGACTCTATTGAACAATAAATCCTTCTCCTTCTTTCCTTCCGATGCAAATTTTCTCTTTTTATTAAGACAGTTGTATTCTGGTGCAGCGCCCAAGAAACCACCTAATTGTACTTCCAGTATATACCTGTTTTGCCACAACTAAGCAAACCTTCATTAAGCACTTGGTAATTTCAAAAGAATTTAGCCAATACAAAAAAAAAAAAAAACACCAACCCCAAAACCCAAAAACAAACAAAAAAACCAAACAAACAAAAAAACCTCACATCAACACTCTTCCCATGCAAACACTATGTGGCGACAAGGCGGCTGTAAAATGGGTTTATAATGGCAGTAAGTATTGTTCATTTACGTTTTGAATAAATAATGGCGAGCTACTGGAAGACAACTGCAATTAAAAGTAACACAATTGAAGAGAACGCACTCTCTACCATTAGTTACAATTCTTTGGAATTTTTTATTTTATTTTTCTTTTTTTAAATCTTTAGTGGGACTGGCATTGCCACCAGCCAGCTCTCAAGCCTAATCGCAGGAGACAGGTCTAGACGAGCGAGGAGCGAGGACCTTCTCTGGACGTGTGCCAGCTGCGGGGACCTCCCGATCCAGCCCGCCGACAGCCCACATACGTCCAGAGGCGGGCGCCCGCCTGCCGTGAGCGAGGAGCATCCCCGCTGCCGTACCGGCGGGAGCGCGGCCTCGGCAGCAGGTGTGAACGAACGAACGCCTGTTGGCTTTTCCTTCGGTTCTCATCCACAGACACACCAGCTACAGCTATTTTGGATGAGAATTTCGATTAAAAAAAACCGATCTTGGCGACGGCTGGATTTTCCTCCTTGGACACGGCAGCAGGGCTGTACCTCCCTGGAAGGCCACACACCGGTCTCATCAAACACACCGACCATCAGCTGCATGTTTAAAGGGCTGCCCAGCTCTGCAAAGCTCAAACCCACGACACAGTTTTCCCCAGAACCCTCCTCGTGTGAAGGAGCACAAAAACAGGTATGGAAAGTTATCAAAACAAAGGGAAACCGTTCCTCTCAGAAATCCGCATCCTGGAGGGACGCGCAGCTGCCGACCACCTTGCCGGTCAGAACTTGCCTTCGGCAACCCTGGCCTCCTTGTTGGCTAACGAACACTTCACACCCCAAACCAAACCTTTCCTCTGCCTTCACAGACAGAGGGATTTGCTGAACTATCGCGGACAAGAAGCCTGCTTTTGGCTGTTAAGGTTCAAATATGGGATTTGTATTCTGTTTCTAGATTAGCATAAATATAGGGGGTCTGAGATGCCCAATACCACTAGCGACAGCTTCTAGGACGAGATGCAGCCTCCCCCCCGCCCCGAAATCTGAGCGCAGGGTGATGAGCAGAGCCCAGCACATCGCTTCCCCCCATGAGCACAGCCTGGGAAAAAGCGGTTTCTTCACAACCACTTGCTGCTTCTCCATCTGGACACGTTTCTGAAGGTCCGGGAGAGACTCTGTGAAGGTAGCTGACCCAGCAGATGAACGGATTCACGTCTGTCATGGTTTTAGCTGGGATAGTTGATTTTTCTTCACTGTAGCTAGCATAGTGCTGTGTTTTAGACTTGGTATGTAAATAATGTTGATAACACCCTGGTGTTTTAGTTGTTGCTGGGTAGTGTTTACACTAGTCAAGGACTTTACAGCTTCCCATGCTCTGCCAGGTGCACAAGAAGCCGGGAGGGGAGGGGGTACAACGAGGAGAGCTGATTCGAATTGGCCAAAGGGTATTCCATATCATGTGACGTCATGCCCAGTATATTAACTGGGGGAAATTGGCCGGGGGAGGCAGCGATCGCGGCTCGGGGACCGGCAGCGTCGGTCGGCGGGTGGTGAGCGGTTGCAGCACTTGTTGTTTAGTTTTGGGTTATTTTTTTTTCTGTTTTTTTTTCCCTCTTATTCCAGTGTTTCCTCTCTCTCTCGCTCATTATTTTCCTTTTCATTATATTAGTATTATTGCTGTTTTATTCTAATTATTAAACTGTTCTTATCTCAACCCACGAGTTTTCTTACTTTGGCCCTTCCGATTCTCTCCCCCATCCCACAAGGGTGGGGGAGTGAGCGAGCGGCTGTGTGGTGCTTAGTTGCTGACCAGGGCTAAACCACAACAACGTCAAGGTGCTAAATTTACTTTACAAGCCAGTGCAGGTTTGAGTGAACTCCCGCACTACGCATTGCGTCTTAGCTGTGCCCAGGAAGTGATGGATGCCCCGCAGGCTGGGCCACCAAGCTGACATTTGTGAGGGGGTTCAAGTCCCTGCTCTGCCAGATGACTTCCTGCATGACAAAGATACCTCTGCGCTTTAATCCTTCATTTGAAATAGGAAGACTAGTGCTTCCACATCCTACAGTATTATGAGGTTAAATATACCAGGGACTGTGAGGAGCACTGAGGAGCTTGAAGCGACGTTCCCAGTGCAGTCGTTCAGCAGACGCTGGAGAGAACCCACCTTTGCTCACAGGTCCTCCCTGGTCTTTAACCAAGGAGCAAGAGTTGGGCTTGTTTTAAGAATTACTCTTACCCGAGTGAACGGCAGTTTGAGTTTCTCCCAACACCAAAGGAATCACAAACACAATTGCAAGAGCGAACAAATGACACGTACGCAATTGGAAGAAGGAAGAGGTGGGGCGAAACGTCGCCCTCCCCCCGCACCCCGGGCAACCTCCACCCCAGTGCAGATGCTCTCGGCACGAACCAAGAGCGGTACCGACCCACACCCCCGCAGTCACAGCGAGGCTGCGCTACTCGCTGGCTTTCCTGCTGCTTCTCCGACGCGGAGCCTGGTGAAGTCGGTTCCAGAGCCTCCCCGCGCTCTCAGCCTCTCAGGGGGGGCGACAGGGCGATCGCAATGCTGGGATTCGGGGTTCAGGGTATCCGTGCAGAGACTGACCGTTGTTCTTACAAAAGACCTGAGCACGTGGTGCAAACAGGCTGGGCCAGAAAATAGCCAAGGGCTACCGAAAAGAGGAAAGGCTGGGGTGAGCCACTCCCCACCGAGGAGCCTGCCGGGGTAAGCAGTATGCCTCCTTATAGCACAGTCACAGGGAACAGAAAAGCATCTGACATTTCACCTTGTTAGGCTGAGCGGCTGAAAATAGCCACAAGATGAAAAACAAACCAGTTGGACAACTTACCCAAACCGTGAGGCCGAAGCAGACATGGAGCAGCAAGCGGGAGGCAGGGTGCAGGACGAGGACTGAGCTGTCTTCTGACTTGGGCTCTCGGTGCGTGGAGCTCCAGAGCGGTGTCAGAAGGCAAGGCCGCTTGTCACCGCAAAAGGGACTCAACTCATCTAGCGCCGGCTGCTTAAGCTCCCTCTACAACCCATGGAAAGCAACAGGCATCTCTGGAGAGCAGTTCCTCCACCTAACACCGGCAGATGAAACAACCGTATGAAGATGCCCACCTCTGCAGTGACGGCACGGGGATATGAGACATTTAGGTTAAGATACAACTTCTAAATGACAAACTCACCCTAACTAAGTCACACAAGCAGGAAACATTTTTCTTCCTTTTCCAAGGTGTGTGTGTCGGGGAAGAGGTGGGGGAAGAAAATAACAAGCGATCCCACCTCCCACTTTTCATACCAACAGCTGTAAGCAAAACTTTTGCAGAATTCATCCTGCTGCCTGCAGCGTGGGAGAGGTGCACTGAGCGCCCCCAAATACCCCTTTCCACCTCTTTTCCTTTTTTAATGGTACAACAAACAGGAAAACCTGTTAATCTACAAAACATGGCGTGCAAGTCTTCCGGAAACGGCGTGACCCACAAGAAACCACCGAGAGCAGCACGATCCTAGGCATGCCACGCCACGGGATGCTCGGCAGCTGTGGTGCTGCCTGCATCCGACACAGCCCTGCCTGCCCTCCGGCTGCAGGGCGAGAGCCCCAGCCTGCTGCTCCGGCCGGGGCAGCGCGTGTCACAACCACAGAAGCCCCGCTGCTCTCTCAGCTGCTGCTGGGAGCCTTTGGGATGGCCAAGTGATTTCCGGAGGCTTGCATGATGATAACAAGCGAATTGGTCTGCTCCAGCACAGAGACAAGCCTCCAGGAGCAGCTTCAGCAAGCGCTGAAGGAAGTCACAAGCAGGGCAGGGCTCCCACGGTTCCTAGACGCACCGAGGCTCCGCAGCACTGGAAGCACTCCTCTGGTTTCCAGCCACCGTGGCCACGGGCAGGTGACCCTGGCGCCCCTGTGCTCTGCCAGGGCCAGGAGGACAGCACCCGAGGTGGGACGAGGACAGCACCCATCACTGCCCCACCGAGAGGTCCCTCTGCCCGTGGGGCTGCCGGCGTGTTGCCGTCACCATTCCCACAAATGCATCAGCACCTTGTAAGTTAGTTTTCACGCTCCCGTTTCACACCTCCCGGAGTTTCTCCTCCTTTATTCAGAGGGCCTCCAGGACACAGCTTAATTAAACGACTCTTCCTAAAGCAAGCCAAGCTGCAGGAGTGCCATTTCAAGCTGCCAGCCCTGATGGAGGCAGAGGAACCTCTTCATCTTCCCAGCAGGGTGGCAGAGGGTTGCAGCTCACATCTCTCAGGACACCCGCGGCCAAAGCCAGCCTGGGGGCTCCCTGCCATGCAGCCCAGCTGGCAGAAAGGGTTTCCAACACCTTTCACCTTGAGGCTCGCGATCACTGCCAGGGGCATCTCGCTCTGGGTCACCTCCAGGGGGGGAGCCGGGAACCTAAAGAGCCACGCTCACCCTCCGAGACCGTGGGCATCTGCTCCAGAGCAGAGATAAGGGCCGCTCTGGCAGAGCCCAGCGCGATCCTACACCACCAAATACCTCCGGAGTTTCACCGAGCTGCGATATTTTTGTGCCGCTGTCTCAGTTTAAGGAGCTGGGGCTCGCCCCGGGGAGGAACCGGCCCATGCCCTCCTGTGCAGAGGACTGTAGCTAGATGTGCAAGGGTTCACAAATCACACAGCTAAAAGCAGGGGCATAGGCAAGTTGTTCTTTTCTGATCCTTTCCACAGTTTTTAAAAGAAAAAGATTTCTGCTCCTCATTCTGCAGTTTGATGAGCAGATACACTGTGAAATAACAGGGAACACCGCACCGCTACCTCCTTTCCAAAACGCTCAGAGATGATCTTTAATCAACCATTTTCACATAAATGCTTTATTCCCGATTTATTTCTTGTTACTTCCTACAAGCTTAATGCCACCGATGATGGGTCAGACTCTGATCTGGCTGTAGGGGTATCAAAAAGAGGAGAAAGTTTAACGGCTCCACGAGGAGCTGCACAGCCCGTTAACACCATCGCTTTTTCCCTTCAGCAACAAGCTGTAACCACCGCCACTAGTCCTCCATGCTAACTGACATCCTCAGCGGGTAGGAAGAGCCACCGCATGCACGATGACGGAGGAGTAATGCTTCACCAGGCTGCCTGTTCTGGAGGTTATCCTCACCACACTCGAAATCCTGGAGCCTTTCAGTAAAAAGCACAAGTCCTCCAGGCCAGCACGAGATGACATACTTTGACTTTTGCCTTAAAACTGCAAAGCAGCTAGAACAAAAAACACTTGGGCAACATTAATAGCAGCAGCTACTTGGAAAGTAATATTTTCAGAAATTATTTCTCCTCCCCACAAAAAAAAATTAGGTTTTATCCTGCATCTGTCTATCTATATCAAGGAAAACAACAGCTTTTTTCTTTGGCTTACTCACACATTAATTATGTACTGGCACTCTTACAAATCTAAACATACGCATTGCTTAGCAGCTTTAATCCTGAATTATTTCTCCCCTTCCTGCAATACAGAGCTTAACTTGACTAGCAAAGGGGCAGACTGTTCAAACAAGCAAGCTGTTCATTTGTAATTCAGAACATTCTTAAAGTTCTTGTGTTTATTATGTTTATACCCTCAAAGAATCTCGCAGAATTTCAGGTACCAGAGCTCAAGACCTGAAGGAATGAAACAAACTGACCTTAAAGCTCTGCCCTTTGGGGGAAAAAGATGTAAGAAATACTTAACTACAAAAATAGTGCCTTTTCATGCAAAACACGCAGCGCCGAGCGTGTGTTTGTTACCAAACATCACCGTTTCGTACCAGACTGCTACTGCTTCCACTTTCTGAAGGCTGGCTGGGATCAGTAAAGCTGCCTGTGATTTCCAAGCCCTGGAGGGGATGAAGGGACAGTGCAATTAAGAGGACGTCCTGCTCCTTGGTAGGACAAAGCGCACTTAGAAAGAAGCGCTGTATTTGCCTCCGTGGATCCTCCAACACCTCTTACAGCAAAGGTTAGCAACATACACACTTGCCAGACAAAGAGGCAACAGCACACGTTGGTGAGAGAGCAGCTTCAAGGAACACTCAGCGGTTCCCAAAGTCAGCCTGCACAGATGTCCATGATACACAGCGAGCTAATGCATTTTCCAAAGTGGAAAAAGTAGGTTACTTAAAAATAGGTCCGTAATCCAAACAAACAAGCATCCCAATACTATTTCATAAAGATAAAACAAGCGAGCATAGACCATTCACGTACGAAAACACGTGCAGTTATCTTAATGACTTCCTTATGTTCCTCTGATGATTTTCGTATCGCTTGTAGAGGTGGGTACTTCGTCCTGTAACTGCCAGTAAAAACAAATATTTCAACGGGGCAGAGCCGTGCCATCGCTCCCGTTATCACCCGGCTCCCCAGCCCCGCAGCAGGGACGGCGCAGAAAAGCTCATCTCAATGCACAACTGCACCGACCCCACTCTGGCAGCTAAGAGGGTGATATTTATCTAGTTTTAGTAAGTTAAAAGAGTAATTCACCGGTAACGCTGCCACCCTGGTGCCCAACGCTCAGCTCCCAGGTGAGCCGTGCGGGCAGAATGATGGTTTTTAACACACAGGCTCAGAGTTTGAGGCAGAAGCTTCTCAAGGCTCACATGGGCTGCAGGAGTAACGGCGCAATGGCTTAATTAAAGAGTGCATCATCTGCGCCTGCCTGAGGACCGGCACCGACTGCTAAAAAATGAACCGGAGTTACGGAGGCGCCAGAAAATTAATCATGCAGGACCGCAGGGGCTGATTAAAATGAAGGTAAAGGAAAAACTAAAGTCCGCCAGAGAGACCCACTTGGATCAGAGCACACGGGCAAAGGCAGGCAGGTCAGCAAGACGGCCGTTGCCTACACACGCATAAAACATCTCTCGAACTCCAGAAGCAAGCTTAAGTCCTCAGGGAGGGAGGTGGGGAAACGCAGGGTCCCGAAGGCTGTACTCCCTAACAGGGAGAGAGCACCAAAGAGGCCAAAAAGCCACGTTATTAATAGCACTTGACTATGATATAACGAAGGGTGATCAGATCTCCTTTGCCATCCGTGGACCGGAGGGGTTCCCAGCCCGCGCTGCAGACCTTCACCCAAAGAGCAGCTAAAAGAAAGCCCTTGTCTCCCGTTCCTGGCACAGTCCTGCCTCAGCAGGTATCCGCAGCGTGGTTTGACACAGCCGGACCCCCCAGGGAAAATGTACCCCACCAGGTACAAAAGGGCTCCTTCCAGCGGGGATCCCAGAGCTGCCCCAGTAAGAACCACGAGGTCCCCCCAGGCTCCAGCTTGCTCTGACTGCTTAGGAGTTTAAGCTTTGTTTTTAAAGTAAAGCTAATTAACGAAGTAAACAGCTTTTTCAACAGTGATAGACTGCGCAGTTAGGACTTCCAAAAACAAAACGCAAGGCCAGGTATACATCCAAGCAGCTGAAGGCAGCCCAGCTCGGCGCTGCATCTCGGCTTGGAGAACCACAGCGGGACAAGTGCTGCCGCCGGCGCCTTTCTGTAATCAGCGCAGCCTCCAAGTTGAATAAGCAGAAGGAGATGTTTTAGAAGCAGAGGATAACCTCACAGAAAACCGTTGCTTTTCAATCACCTGCTCACACGCCCACCTTTTAACAACCAAACCCATGTGGAATTACACCAGGATGCCCTTTTACTTCCCTTCCCTCAACAAAAGCCAGGCAGATCTTGAAATAAAACTCACTGCACGATAACGCAGTTCCCCCCGCAGCATCGGTCTAAAGCACAGCGTGCGCCGGACAGACATTTGTCCCCTGCCCGGAGGAAGAGGAGGTGAGAGCACTCAGCAAGGAGAGAATTATGATGTACCAATACACACCAAGCAGCCCACGAGCCAAGCACAAACTGAGCAGGCAAGAGAAAAGCACATTTCTTTTTTTCTTTCTTACTCCCTTTCAGATGAGGCACGCTCCATTTCACCATGACCATCAAAGCATCGCAGACCCAGCCAGCCACACCACAAGGGATGTCGGGAGGCTTCATCACGTTTATTGCTTTGTTCCCGTCCGAGAGGAAAGGATGGACAGGAGGATTGCTGCTTTGGACTTCCCACGCATGCGCACGCGTACACGCGTATCCCTGCCTCACCGTAGGAAAGTCCAAACCAAAAGGCACAGTTTGAAGCATATAAAGAACATCTGCCAAGGCCCTTTTTTTTTTTGTTTGGTTTTTTTGTTTTTTGTTTTTTTTCTCCTGTGAGAGTTCATTCCAGGACTGCACATTTCGGTAGGAACCCAAGTTACGCCTTGCTCTGCGCCGTGTGCGATGGCATGGCCCCGCACAACCAGAGCTGCTCCAGGCTGCCGCGGACAGAGGGACCGGGCTGGTGGGGGGTTGTAAGGTGCGGACCTGAGAAAAGAGGATTCGGGGATGAAGGCACCAAAAAAGGCTCAAACAGCCTCATTCAGGCTCTTGTTTGCAGTCACGCGCGAGGTCTGTTTTCTCCCCCAAGCACCTCCGGGCCGTCGGGGTCGGGCACGACGCGGGGTTACCCGGATCCCTGCTCTGATGCTCAGTCTGTGCCCCGACAGCTCAGCCTCCTGCTGGGATGCAGCGAGGACAAAGGCCGTAAGTAGCTTGGAAAGCCTGAACACAAGCTTTACATGTACTCGCACCGGCAGAGCTGAGAAAACAAAGACCCCAGAGAGCTCACCTCCGCCACTTCGCTCCAGCCCCACGACAGCAGACGGCATCCCGGCAGCAGCACTGCGAGCCCCGCCAGCAGCGCTGCCCGTGTGAAAATACTGCCTGGGAGGCACGTGAGGCATGAAGAAAGTTGCTTTTCAGAGTAATAAATAAATTTAAAAAAACAACCAAAAACGAGCACACACACACAAAAAAAAAAACCAACCCACGCTCCGATCCAGCTGAGCATCGCTACAAGTTTCTGGGCCAACACAGGGAACAGAACGCGCAGGCAGGAGCCAGGAGCCCCCCAGCAGCGCTACCAGCCGGAACGCGTGCCCAACCAGCGCCGCTCCTCTTCTACGCGAGGCTTTGATGCAGAAGCTTTGGCGCTTTGGTGCCAAGAGATGACAGTTTCTCCAGCTCTCAGAATGGTGATTCCTCGAGATGAGTTTCATTCCTAAATGAAGTAAAGGCTGTGCAATCCAGAGGTTTCCAATCAAGCTGGTGAAGAACATTGACTATTTCCTGGCAGAGTTTTCCAAGTATTCTCCAAAACTACTACTTCTCCCTGGCCCAGCCCAAAGCTGCTACTTGCGTGTGCAACTTCTACCCAGTGAAAGCGCGTACCTGGAAAGAATTAACTGCAGCTAAAGCCAAAGGCGGGACGGCAAAATCCTTCTAGTCCTGGAGACAAAGACTCCTTTAAAAAGCATTTCATCGTAAAGCAAGAGACGCATGAGGAGTCATTGCATTTCATGAACCCCTCCAGGTCTGCAGGGAGGACGGGGCTGTAAGCCTTACTGCAGGGAAGGCGCGTCCCGACAAGCCGGGTCGTGCACCTCCTCGAGGCGGCGGCGGTCCAGGGCAGGCTACCGGAGGGCTCGGAGGTTTCCAGCACACTAACAGGGCAGAGGAAATCCAGCAGTGGTTCTGTTTACACGGCACCGGGAGGCTAACGACCACCAGAGAGCAGCCAGATCAAAAGTAGCTCAATTAGCTGCTTGTATCTCAACACCACCGATTTTATGCTGATCTCCTGACTTCAAATGATAAGACTTTTTCTAAAGGCAACCCATAAAAGCCTCTTACTTGCTGGAGTGGATGAAATCAGAGGCTCTGGCAAAGGAATAGAGGACAAATGTAGATTTTGGCATCACGGTGGGTGACATAAACTTCAGCACCATGAAATAAACGCACTAACATAACGTTTCATTAACAAAGCAACTAGCGATGATAATATTTAAATTGGTAGGTAAGGAAGTAACCACCTTGCGAGATTACCGCACCAAGCTTTCAGAAGACACCACTTAAGCCCACATTCTCTTCATATGTCAAAAGAGTTCACTGCGATTTCCAAGTCCAAAAACGATCACTTTCCGAGCTAGAGACTTTGTGGCGAACGATTAACTTTCGATAAACCCTGCGTCTGAGGATGACAGGTATAGGAGCTCTCAGCTGCAGTGCCTGGACACAGCATCCTCATCCAGAAATATAGATGTTTTTTCCCTCCCTATCAAATTAACCACTAGTTAAAAGCTTGTGGTTGTAGCCCCCCTTTCATCACGCTTATCTTGTTAAACGTCGATGTTCCTTTGTTGTACGGGTAGCTTAGGCTCAGAGTGCTACAGGCAAACATCATCACCCTGAGGAGATGCATTCAGGTTTTCTTTTGATACCACCTTAATATTTTTATAACTTGCGTTCTGGTAACACACGGACACCCCACCCCACCCCCGGCTCGGGTAAGAATCCCACGTGTTAAACACCACTCGAACAAGAGCAAAGACGACTCCAGAAATCTTGTGATCGAGGAACCAAGACAGGGAAGCAGGAGACAGGCACAGTGAGAATGTGAAAGGAAGGGAAAGAGGAGCTGTTGTGCCACGGCACGAGGAAATGCCAAACCCCGCCGTGCGCCACCACGGCACCAGAGGGTCCAGCCCCTCACCGTCCCCCCGGGGCGCTGGCTCCGGGGCGCAGCATCGCCCGGGCACGCGAGGCGAGCCGCACAATCTCATCACGCTACCCAGAGCCCATCTTGTAACTGCTGCAGGAACGAGAGACAGGGAAAACTCACACCAGGATCCCTGATCTGCCTAAATGACGCCAGAACGGGGACCCAAACGAGACCCCAGACCTCCTCTAGCACAGGCAGAGCGCGGCAGATACGGCCCCGCATCCCTACGGACGTAGGATCACAGAAAGCAATCTCAATGTAAAATGAAATAAGGCTCAGGGGAATTGAGACTTGTACTATTTCCGTGTTATTGTATGGCGACGGAGCAGGTATGAATCTAGCAAAGCAGACAGCTGTAGATGAAAGGTATCGCCGTGAAGGGAACCAGGAATGAATCCCAGTCTTCCAAAGCCCAGCCTCTTCACAGACAGTTTTCCTTGGATCTCCTACAAGCACACCTGAAGCCCAGCCTGAAGGTCCCCAGCACGAGCAGCAGCAATGACATTTCGCCACCTGCCCGCCCTGGTCTGTGCTGAAGGCAATCATCTGAAAGATTAAGCAGAGCAGCCTCATTGATACCAGTTCACATGATTTAATGAAAAACAGGCTATCGAGCAAGCTTGCTGTTTTTATTACGATAAAATTTAAAAGCTTTTGACCAAAACAGTTGGCGGTGCACATAAAACTTTCGTAAAACACGACGTAACCCCAGACAACGCTCTGATAAGGACTGCCAACTCCGATAAGGAATCGCCAACAGAAAAGTGAACAAAACCTGCACTAAATAGGTTAGGCTGACAGATTACAGCAAGTAACTGGAAAAATGAAAAAAAACCAAAACAAAACAAAAACAACCCACCACCCGACAGTAACGTTCACAGTGATGTCCACGAGGAGCCTCCCTTGCCCCTTTTAGAGGAGGGGTGTACGAAAGATCCCAGGGCTGGAAGCTGCGGCTAGAGAAATTCATGCTAAAAATAACCGCCAGCGGGTAAAAACAATAACGGCAGGGTGACTGTCAGCACATCCTGCGCAGCGGCGGGGGGGACCGGCCGCCTTCTTCACGACACCGTGTTTTCCTGAAACATGTGCTCTAGCGCAAAAACAGGCTGCTGGGAGATTCGGGAGGCCGAGCACCTCCGGGGGTCCGGGCTGCTCCGGGGCTCCGACCGTGGACCGGCTGGGCTGGGAAACGCACACCACCTCCGCCTCGCCTTCTGTGCCTTGCGAAATGGCTCCTGCGCTTTTGAGTGTGACTGAACTTAAATCTGATATAGGCAGGAAAAGACTGGAGATTAAGCACTCACTAGCAACGCTTGCCTTTGAACAAGTCAAAGCCAGGAGAAAACCTGATTTTCCCCGGAGTTCAGTAACCTACTCTAACTTTCCTCCACGGGTAAAACTACCCATTTCAAACTCTTACTTTAAAAAAATCTTAGGAATCGGAAGCGTACACTAACCCTCCATAAAGCATGCCGATGCATCCCTTGAGTGTGCACAGGAATCTAAGCAACCGAGCCTAACAAGCAACACTGCTAAAACTCACGCTTCTGCTCTCTACAAACAACACTTCCCGGCACCTCCTGAAAAATTTCACTGTTCCAGGGAAAAGTGACTGGTGCCGTCAACCTTTTTTATCATTAAAATCATGCCATGTCAAAAAAAGACAATACCCAAAAAAACCCTTCCACTTTGAAAAATCCGTCAAAAATGACCCCTTTCACTTTCAAAGATCTGTCAAACACCCACCTCTGCTTCATGGTAAGAGCCTGTGCTGCCGCAGACCTGTGTGCAACCAACACAGCCCTCATCTTCTGCTTCCAGGGAACACGTAAGGAAAACTGTCATGTGCTACCTGAGGATATTCGCTGCACTGAACTGCGAGCAACAGCTCCAAAAGCTAAAAAGCAAATGGCCAAGTGACCTCAGAGGACGCATTAACTTTAAGCTGCATTAGCAGAGCGCAACGAGCACCACCGAACTTCCCAGTTACCCCAGCAACAGACACGGTGCAGTTACGCTGCGAGTTACCCGCGTTCGGAGCGAAAAAAGCCCCTTACTGACCGCATTCACCTGCCCATTTTGGGTTTAGCTATAACCAGCTCTTCCCTCGCAAGGTGCCACGTGCTGATCTGCAGGTTTTTAAACCCAGAAGTAACTAGGACATAGCAGTTGTGAAAAACCAAGAGTAATGAAAAGTACCTCCTTTGCAGGAAAAGCCCACCTGCAGGTGATTTTATTACAGAGACCAGGTCTCTGGGCTGCTCCCTGCCTGCCCTGCGCTGCTCTGCCTCTGCTCAGAGAGAAGAGCAAGTCAGCAGCTGAATCACCAGGGCTGCCACACTTCTGCAGGGCCTCCAAAAATAACTCATCTGGAAATTCCTTGGAGGCATAAACCTTGCTTCATCGGGACTGCAGAGATCCAGTTTCCTTAATGGAGCAGAGTGGATGTGAACTGGCCTAAGGATTTAGGGTCACGTATAAAGAACGTAAAAAGCAACTCCTTACAGAACAGCTAGCGTGCGGTTGGTATTAAGAAAAAAAGTCACATAAATCATCACGTCACCGAGATGAAACAATCCGCCTGCCCAGGCATCAGACGCCGAGTTCCCGATCGCTCGCCTGATACTGCGGTTCCAGGGACTTGCCCTGTTCTCGCCGGCCAGCTCAGCACACAAAGCGAAACGCCTTCTTAGCAGCGCCGCGGCGGCGACTTTTGCCCGTGTTAAGGTGAACGCCCGCACCTGCGCCTTCCACCCTAACCAAAAACCCTCCGGGAGCTCCAGTCCCCGGGGCCCTTGCGAACGCGTCGGCCCGAAACGCTCGGCGAGGGAGCAGCCTTGCACCCGCGTGGTGCCAAGCACACGACTAGGGTTCAGAGATGCTCACCGCCTTTTTCTACCGCCCTGAACCGGTGCGTTATCCCTCGTGTAAGCCTGCGCCAGGTGGGACCTTCTGGAGCGGATCCCGGCGGACGACGGCGGCGGAGGCGCAGAGCCACCCATGTGCCGACAGCTCTGCTCGCTGCCGAGCGGGAAGTCGTGGCTCGGGCGGGCTGGACCACACCTGGGCCGGCAGCGCTTCAGCTGGGGTGGGAGTTTTCCAAAACCCCCTTCGCTGAGAACCCTGAAACTTCAGAAACCAATTTATTTCTTCACCTGCAGCGCTCCAAGACACAGCTCACTGGGTTTTTTGGTTAGCGTGCGAGAACCAGGCGCCGCGGCGGCGAAGGGGCGCGGAGGTGAGGATTTCTGCCCCGCCGCCGCCAACCGAACGCGCGTTTCACCGAGCGGGCTCGCAGCTCTGACCTCGGGGACCGTCACAAGGACACGCACAGCAGACACCGGTGCCCACGGTGGTTTCACCAGTTCCCAGCCCTCGGCCGAGCCTGGCTCCGGCAGCGGCGTGCCACTAAAGCCTGGCTTTTCCCGCGCGGGGGGGGGATGCACCCGAGTCCCGAGGGACTTGGGCTCCTCCTTTCTTTTTTGCTAGGTTAGGTTTTGGGGTGGAGGGGAGGGAAATAAGGGGGCAAAGAGGAGAGCTGGCTGTTAGGGCTTGGCTACCTCCCCTCTTCGGGGCTGAGCGAGGGTGGCTGGAGGCATGCCAGGGCTGCGGGACCCTCGGGATCCCCCAGCCCCCGCCCTGGGAGCAGCCTTAAAATAAAATTAAAAAAATCAGAATATCCAGCGCTGGCGTTTTCTGAACACAAGCGAGTCCCGGCGCAAAAGAAAGCCACGGCAAAGCGCTCCCGGGAGCGAAGAGCCGGAGCCCGCTGCAGAAATAAGCGGGGGCTGCCGGGGGTCGGCGGGCGCTCGCCGGGGGTACGGGGGGCTCTGGGGGGGGGGGGGGGGTCCCGGCCGGGCTCACCTGCGATGGCCGTCTCGTCCAGGTGGGAGCCGGGGGGCCGCTCCCCCCGGCCCTGCTGCAGGACGAAGCCGCACAGGACCCACACGACCACTCCCGACCGTAAATCCATCGTCCGCCTCGCCGCTGTCAGCTCCTCCTCGGCATCGGGCCCGGCCGCTCCCCGGCTCCGCTCCGCGCTGCGGCCGCCGCCGGCTGCGGGACGGCGCGTTAACGCCCGGCGTCCCCGCCCGCCCACGGAAACACCCCCCGCCGTCCCCCCGCAGTGGTCTCTCCCGGGAGAGCCTCCGCCCCCCCCCCCCCGCCGCAGTGGTCTCTCCCAGGAGAGCCCTGCCCCCCCCCCCTCCCCTCCCCTCCCCGCAGCAGTGGTCTCTCCCGGGACAACCCTGCCCCCCCCTTCTCCTCAGCAGTGCTCTTTACCGGGACACCCCCCCCTCCCCCAAACCTCCCCCCGGCCCGCTCCTTCCCCCCGCG
This sequence comes from Morus bassanus, assembly GCA_031468815.1. Lineage (NCBI taxonomy): Eukaryota > Metazoa > Chordata > Aves > Suliformes > Sulidae > Morus > Morus bassanus. The sequence continues at coordinate 790,337 of CM062568.1, forward strand.
CCCTCTCCGGCAGCGGTCTCTCCCGGGACACCCCCCCTCCCCCGGCGCGGTCTCTCCCGGGACACCCCCCACCCCCCCCCCCCGCCCCGTAGCGGTGGTCTCTTCCAAGCACGCGCCCCGCTGCGCACCGGGCCCTGGCGCCGCCGCCGCACGCTCGGTGACAGGGGGCGGAGCCAACCGCCGCCGTGCGAGACCTTCCGCGGGGCGGGGACGCCCCGCCCACCGGCCAATCAGGGGCGGGAAGATGGCCACGCCCCCCCGCTTCCCCCCTCCCGCCTCCGCCAGGCTCCCCGCGCCCGCCGCTGAGCCGCAGCGACCCCTGGCGGGCGCAGC